>WWET01007978.1:0-16153 GCA_011038615.1 Limnodynastes dumerilii | reverse complement strand
TACATTGTGTTTTATAAGTGTGCTCTTTATTTTTTTCAGGAGTGTATATGTATATATATATATATATATATATATATATATATATGCTCAAAATGTCACAGTCTAATCAGTAAATTATTACAAAACACCTGCAAGGGGTTCCTGAGTCTTTAAATGTGTCACTCAGTCTGAATCAGTAGAATTCACAATCATGGGGAAGACTGCTGACCTACCAGTTGTGCAGAAAACCATAATTGACACCCTCTGCAAGGAGGCAAGGCCTCCAAAGGAAATTACAAAAGAAGTTGGATGTTCTCAAGGTGTTGTATCAAAGCACATTTATAGAAAGTTACGTGGAAGGGCAAAGTATGGAACAAAAAGGTTCACAAGCAGCAGGGATGACCGCAGCCTGGAGAGGATTGTCAGGAAAAGGCCATTCAAAAGTGTGGGGGAGCTGCACAAGGAGTGGACTGAAGCTTGAGTTAGTGCATCAAGAGCCACCACACCCAGACGGATCCTTGACATGGGCTTTAAATGTCGTATTCCTCTTGTCAAGCCACTCCTGAACAACAAAAAATGTCAGAAGCTTCTTACCTGAGCTAAAGAAAGAACTGGTCTGTTGCTCAGTATTCCAAAGTCCTCTTTTCTGTTGAGAGCAAATTTTGCCTCTCATTTGGAAACCAAGGTCCCAGAGTCTGGTGGAAAAATGGAGAGGGACACAATCCCAAATGCTTGAAGTCCAGTGTGAAGTTTCCATAACACCTCAGCAGTGTCACAGGCTGATAGCATCCATGCCATGCCGCATTGGGGCAGTAATTCGTGCAAAAGGGGCCCAAACCAAGTACTGAGTACATATGCATGATTATACTTTTTAGAGGGCTGACATTTCGGTATTTAAAAACCTTTTTTTTATGATTTCATGTAATATTCTAATTTTGGGAAAAAATTGAATAATGTGACAAGGTTCAATATTGTAGGCTCAAAGTGTCACGGTCTAATCAGCAAATTATTCCAAAACACCTGCAAAGGGTTCCTGAGCCTTTAAATGGTCTCTCAGTCTGGATCAGTAGAATTCACAATTATGGGGAAGACTGCTGACCTGACAGTTGTGCAGAAAACCATAATTGACACCCTCCACAAGGAGGCAAAGCCTCCAAAGGAAATTGCAAAATATGCAAGTATACTTAACTGCAAACTCCTCTTTAAAATATTTCTAATTAGATTATCATGTTATTGCATTTAGACACGCAGGGTACATCCATATGGCTTAGGCCTACTTCAGCATGTACACATAATTTATAATAAAAATGTTTGCACAGAAGACACAAATGCAACTGGTAATGTGTGT
Organism: Limnodynastes dumerilii; assembly: GCA_011038615.1. Taxonomy (NCBI): domain Eukaryota; kingdom Metazoa; phylum Chordata; class Amphibia; order Anura; family Limnodynastidae; genus Limnodynastes; species Limnodynastes dumerilii. Next base: position 14,826 of record WWET01007978.1, on the reverse strand, counting down.
TTTCTAACAGATTTTACAATGCTTTAAAGATTCAACATCAAATCGAACTTGTTTATTTTATTTTTTTTTAAACTAGGTGTTTGTATTTGTATGATTGTGTAACTTTGATATCTCACATTTGTTTATTAAGTTTATTTTTGTTTACATTTTTTCCAACAGCTGCCGAGGAGATGGAGGAGCCGGATCCCTTTCTGCTTGAAATAATAAGCATGCTGCACATGATGGTGCAAATGGGCCAAACAGCACAAATACTTTTATATTTATTTGAGACTTGTAGGCGTTAGTTTATTATTAGGTTTTATTTATTGTTTATTACTGTGGGTTATGTGTTCTTGTTTAAAACTTGAATGTTGTTTTTAATTACAGCCAAACATACCTTACACATAAACATTATACAGGACATTATACCTGATAATGTCTTTTCCCCGACTCCTCCATGGCAGCAATGATAATGGGTAATCCCCGTTTGCTCTGTAGTGCTAGGACAGGAAATAAGAAGACCCGGTGATGGTATAAAGGTACCTCCTCTTCCTGTGATCGGTGTCCTTCTCTCTTGCTAAGCTGAAAAACATAGGTAGGAACATGTTAGTAATGTCGGGATGGGCAAATGCTGCCATGGAGGAGTCGGAGAAAATACATTATCAGGTATAATGTCCTGTTTCCCCTTCCTCCTCCCTGGCAGCAATGATAATGGGATTTACCTAAGCAGTATCATAATGGGTGGGATACAGTATACCTTAATACCTTACATACCTTACAATGCTGTAGAGAGTACTTTCCTGCCGAATGAGGCATCGGCCTCGGCATGCAGATTCAGCCTGTAATGTCTGGTAAAGGTGTGTGACGATGACCAGCCGGCCGCCTTGCATAGCTCTTCCAAAGAAGCTGAATGTCTCTCTGCCCATGAGGCTGCTGTTGCTCTGGTGGAATGGGCCCTGATATCAGAGGGAGCCTCCTGGCCTCTAATCTTGTATGCCTCCGTGATACAGCACCTAATCCATCTAGCTAATGATGCCTTGGTAGCTGCTTGTCCTTTTTTACTACCTTCTATCAATACAAAAGTTGTCTGGACTGTCTTACCTGTCTAGTCCTGTCAATGTAGGTTTTTAATAACCTCACTAGATCTAATGCATGTAATCTATGCTCTTTAGAAGTACTGGGATTGGGATAGAAAGTAGGAAGAACTATCTCCTGATTTATATGGAAACTAGATACCATTTTAGGAAGAAAGTTGGGGTTTGTTCTTAATACGACCTTGTCTTCAAAGAAAGTAGTATAAGGCTGATCACACCATAGTGACTGGATTTCAGATACTCTCCTTGCAGAGGTGATGGCAACCAGAAAGACTGTCTTCCATGTAAGGTATTTTAATTGAATATCTAGAATAGGCTCAAAGGGGGCCTCTGACAACACATTCAAAACCAAATTTAAATCCCACTGTGGAACAGGTCTTCTAAAAGCTGCCCTAACTTGGACAGCTGCTTGAATAAATCTCTTGACATATCTATTACTGGCAAAATCCGTATATAAAATGGCACTAAGTGCAGAAATTTGAACTTTTAAGGTGTTAACAGCTAACCCCTTATCTAAACCTAGTTGTAAAAAATCTAGGATATGGGAAATCAAAGGCTGTTTATGGGAAACCTTATTAGCCTGACACCAAGACACAAAAACACTCCAAATTCTCTGGTATGATAATCTAGTTGACGGCTTACGACATTTAAGTAATGTATTTAGTACCTTCTTGGAGAATCCTTGAGTCTTTAGTCCTGCGCTCTCAATAGCCAGGCTGTCAATTTCAGTCCCTGAGGGCACGGATGACATACTTGTCCTTGTTTCAAGACACCTGGATACAGAGGGAGTCTCCAGGGGCAATCTATTGCCAGGTGAAGAACCATGGGAAACCAAGGTCTCCTCGGCCAGTAAGGTAAGATTACTATTACTGTTGTCCTTTCTGTTGAAATCTTTCTCAGCAGTCTGGGAATAAGTGGAAATGGTGGGAACGCATAAGCGAGGTTGAAAGTCCATGGAAAAGTCAGAGCATCTATCCCTAGGGCTTGACTGTCTCTGTACCTCGAAATGAACTGTTTTGCTTTTTTGTTTTCTCTTGTGGCCATTAGGTCGACCTGTGGCTGCCCCCACCTTCTGACGATCTTTTGTAATAAGGCTGTGTCCAACTCCCATTCTCCGGGATCTATATCTGTTCTGCTGAGAAAATCTGCTTGTAAATTTTGACGACCTGCTATGTAGGTTGCTGAAATAGAAAGGACATTTTCTTCTGCCCATCTGAGGACGAGTGTTGTTATAGACATTAGTCTTTTGCTTCTGGTGCCCCCTTGTCTGTTGACATATGACACCACCGCCCTGTTGTCGGAATGGACTATGAGGTGTTGTCCTCTTAACAACTCTTGGAAACTTTGACACGCTAAATAGACTGCTAACATTTCTAATAGGTTTGAGTGAAGTTGAGTCTGTTCTTGAGTGCAGCTTCCTTGCGCCCAATGTTCTGCGCAAGTGGCTCCCCACCCAGAGTTGCTGGCATCGGTTGTCAGTACCACTGGATGTTTTATTCGTAAGGGCTTTCCCTGCAAGATATTTTCTGGAACTGACAACCAGTGTAGATCTTCTCTTGCCTTTGCTGTGAGAAATATCAATTGTTGTTGATGAAAGAGATTTTTGTCCCACTGTCTCAAAAAACATCTTTGAAGGTTTCTTGAATGAAACCTTGCCCAGACTAGCGTGTCTAGAGCTGCTGAGACTAGGCCTAATACCTTCATGCGTGCCTGTTACATCTGGACTGCAGTATCTTGTTCTGCCCATAGGGGCAGACCTGTATGTTATGGACATTAATAGTTCCTGCCACTAGTGGCTGCTAGTGGGTTCTTTGTCAGTTGTCCTAATTATGTCTTGTTATCCCACACCTGTGGACTGGACTTATAATCCCCTTGATCCAGTGCACAGGTGTGGGTCATAGTTTCCTGTTGGTTTCCAGCTCCCTGGTGGTGTGTGCTACTGCTCTTAGCTTTCAGCCTCCTGTTTTCTCTGTGCTTATAATTCTAGCCTTCAGTTCTCTGCTCTGTTTTGTCTTTATTGTTCTTTGTTCCAGTCCTTGTATCTGTTTCCAGTCGTTGTCCATTCCACCTGTCTGGTGTGAGTATTCCTGTCAGTTCTCTGGTCTGTCTGTTTACTTTTGTCTGCTGCAGCCTTTCCCTGATATTTGTGTTAGTGTGCAGTTTATTATTTTGTATTATCTCTGTTGTGTGTTTATCCTGCCTTATCCAGCACGTAGTACTTGCTTATTATTTTTGTATTATATTTGTTGTGTGGTTACACTGCATTATCCAGCACATAGTGCTTGCCATTATTTTGCCTTTGCAGTCAGTGTATTGCTAGTTTCATTAAGCTGCACCAAATTCATACCCTTGCTGCTGCTTGGATTTATTTGGCACATAGTGTCTGCCGTTATTCATGTTTTGCTCAGGTTCTGTCTGTGTTCCCCTATCCGTGTGTTGGGCTTCGGCCTAGAATTTCCCTCCTACTGTTAGTCTGTTGCTGCCTGTCTTGTGTGTGTGTGTGTGTGTGTGTGTGTGTGTGTGTGTGTGTGTATATAACCTCTGTCCTGTGTGTATTACCTCTGTCTCTGGTGTGGCCTCTTCTCCCTGCCTTTCCGGTGTGCCATATCATAACAGTGCCCCAGCTGATGTCCATGGTTGACATCTTAGATTGTACACTTAGTCCAGTATAACTTGTGCCCTTGCAAGTGGCAAGAATACCCTGTCCTGCTGTGAATCTATCACAACTCCTAAGTAGGTTATAGTCTGACTTGGAATTAAGTGACACTTTTCGTGGTTTATCAGCCACCTGTGGTGCTCTAGAAATGAAATTACCGTTTGTGTATGGGAGAGGCACAGTTCTCTTGATGGGACCGCTATTAGAAGATCGTCGAGATATGCCCAGACGAATATTTTTTGTTGTCTGAGAACTGGGGCCAATACCTTTGTGAATGTTCGGGGAGGTGGGAAGATGGAGGGAAGTGCCCGGTACTGATAGTGTTCCCCGAATATTGTGAACCTTAAATATTTTTGATGGGCTGGAAAAATAGGGATATGCAGGTAAGCGTCCTTTAAGTCTACGGACGCCATAAAAACGCTCTGGGGTAGTGACCCTAGAATGGACCTTATAGACTCCATCTTGAACCTCTGCAACTTTATATGCTGGTTTAGGGGCCTTAAATCTAATATCGTGCGGAACCCGTCGGAATTCTTTTGAATATTTTCGCATAACACCCCTTGAATCTCTGATTTAGTGGAACCCTCGAAATTACTTGTTGCTGCAGTAACTATGTTATACTGTTCCTGAGGGCTTGTCTCTCGTCCCAGGACCTTGGGACAGGGGATTGTATATACCATTGGATGTGATGTGTGTGAAGGAACTCTAACATGTACCCGTGTGAGATGACAGCGAGTACCCACCTGTCGGTAATTGTTGAGTTCCAGAGGTGACCGAACTTCAGAAGTTGCCCTCCCACTGCGGCCCCTGTGGGAGGATCGATGAGCCTGGCGTCATTGTGTGTAGGGACGAAGATATCGTCCCTCTCTTCCTCTCTGGCCCCGAAAGCTGGTACGAGAGGGTCCAGGTTGGAACTTTCTGAGGAAAGATCTTCCAGGTCTATATTGTCTTGCCTCCTTATATTCAGATTGAAATGATCTAAAAGACTTGTTGGTGAAAAGTCTTTTGGGCTTATCCTGGGGCAACCAATTTGATTTACCCCCAGATGTTTTTTGGATTATATTATCCAATCTAGGTCCGAATAAGTATTCGCCCATAAAGGGCAGTGATATCAGCCTGTGTTTTGACTGGCTGTCCGCTGACCATGGTTTTAGCCAGAGGGCTCTTCTGGCTACTGCGGTGGAAGCAATACATCTTGATGACAACTTAACCATGTCTAACGAAGCTTCACACATAAGTTCTGTGGCTATTTGGATTTCTTGCAATGCTTTAATTAGCTCACTTCTTTTTACGCCCTCAGCTATGTTGTGCTCAAGTGAATTGTATCATGAGCGCATCACCCTAGACGTCACGGCCGAGGCCACTGCAGGTCTAAGAGCTGCCCCAGCTAAACGGTGTGTTTTCTTTAAGCTCACCTCTACTTTCCTCTCCGTGTTATCTTTGAAGGTATTGGCGTCTTCTAGAGGGAGAGTGGTCTTCTTGGATATCCGAGAGATGGCCGCATCCACCTTCGGTGGCTCTTCCCACTTTCGTGAAGTCTCTGAAGAAAAGGGGTAGGTTTTTGACAATTTATTAAGCGCTGAAAATTTTTTGTCAGACGCCTTCCATTCTTCCGAGATAATATCTTGTATTACTGGGGATACTGGGAAAACCCTGTTTTTTTTTTTTCTTGGGTTCCTGAAATATTAAATCTTGAAGAAAAGGATCCTCTCTGGCCTCCTGCAAGTTTAAAGCTTTATATATAGACTTTAACAAATTGTCAATTAAGTCGGGGTTCAGAGAGCTATCTTCCTGAGGTAAAGACTCTTCCTCAGAAGGTACTGAATCAATAGACAAGCACCTTCCCTCTTCTACAGACTCCTCCGAATGCTCAGATGCTATTGATCTGGGCCTCTTATTGGACATCCTCTGTAAATCGTCCTTAGTGATAAAGGTGTCAGCTAACGTTGTTCTTAGCATTTACATGAATTCTGACATTTGGTATGGAGGCTGTTGGTGTGACCTAGACATACATTGCTCACATGTCTGAGAGGCATAATTTTCAGGCAAGGTCCTATCACATGACAAACATTTGGTGATAGTAGTCCTTTTTGTTTTAGATTTTTTTGAAGAGTCAGAGTCCCTTTTAGACTTTCTAGTCTCAGACCTAAAAGCAAATAAATTACACTAACTATAACAATACATATAATGGGCTGGATCCAGACCTTGTTAAGTGCATTAACTTAGTTACACCTGGGCTAAACCATGTTGAATTAAGGGAGAGTCAAGTTAATTGTATACTTTGCATGCAGGGATATATCTTTAAATTACTTACTGCACACAGATACTGACCAGCTTTACTATCACACTGTTATTTAGACTTGGGATAGGAAACATCACTTCTCAACTCTAATAGAGTTTGCAGCAGATGAAATATGACTCCCCTGCAATCAACATGGTTTAGCCCAGGTGTAACGAAGTTCATGCACTTAACAAGGTCTGGATCCAGCCCAATGTAAGTATTTCCCTAACTATCTAACTATACTAACTAACTATCTTCCTAAAACAATACTAACTAACTAACTTAAAAGTAAGGAAACTAACTAACTAAACATAATAATATCTGCACTCACCCTGACCTCCTGGTCGGCTGCCGTTTGTCTTCAGACATCTTGTGGATACTGAAGGCTCTCACCAACAGTCCTGTACTGTTAACGCTGCCTTAAATAGGCAGGATCCGGTGTCCAGCACACCTGTAGCGCCAGGCTTCAGAAAGATGGCGGCGCCCATGGACTTCCTGTCCCCGCCATCCTTCCAGCGCATGTCATATCCGGGGGAAGTGACAAGTTTAGAATTTCTGCCACGCGGGATTCAGGCCGCGCGGCAGTAGCTTCCGGCCGCCCACTGAATCAGCTGCAGTTATCGGAGCCGCTGGAAATCTACATGAGGCCGGCAGACACCTCCTGCTCCCGCCATCTCCAGAAGGACGGACCGGAGCTGCAAGACTAAGGTAACTACTCCTCTCTCTAGCACTAGGAAACAGGAAATAAAAAAGACACTGGTCACAGGAAGAGGAGGTACCTTTATACCATCACCGGGTCTTCTTATTTCCTGTCCTAGCACTACAGAGCAAACAGGGATTACCCATTATCATTGCTTCCAGGGAGGAGGAAGGGGAAACTAGGATTCCTCCACAAAAAAATATTTAGATTACAAAACAAAAAATAGTATTTTGATAAAAAAGTTTAATATCCAGACAATTAATATTGTTTAAACACAGTATGGAAGCTGCTCAATCAATTTATAGGTAAACGTGAACAGGTGCATGAAAGGCAGGGGTTAGTCTGCTAGCCACAGAAACAAAGAAAAAAAAAAAAGCCCCAGCACACTGACATAAACCAGTAACAAACTATAATGTTCTATCTGTAAAATAAAACACAGAAATGTTCATTACACATATTTGCGCAAATATGCAATAAACCACCAGCCACTGTCAAGGCCTTTCTGTATATAAAGGAACAAAGATAATGTAGTGTGCCCTGCGCTTCCCAAAATGCTGCTGAGCAAAGGTACTCTGGGCCAATACCTTAATATGATCCCTAAGATAAATTCCTTATCAGGGGGATATATCGGTTCTAAGAAAAATATAACAGTGGGTACCAATTAATCTCAGCGCATAGTATTGTGTTATTCCCATAATACTTCAAAATTGTTCAAAATATACAAGTCATTGATGGTATGGAAAAATGTTCTTACGGGCATCAGAAATTCTTTTCCTTTCTTGGTTGTTCTGATCAGTAATGGTAATGCTTTCCTTTTCTTAAGTCTCTCTTTCTCCTTTTTCTTTGTCTTTAGATGCTCAGTCCAGGAAGTGACACTCCAAAAAAGAAGAAAAGAAAAGGACATGTGTGACTCTGTCACAAACAGGTAAACATCCCTCAATTCCAATTACGCTTACACTTTTCTCCTCTTGAGTGGCTCACGTATTAAATGCCTCTCTAGCTCTTCCAAATTTCACCAGGCCCGTCCTCTACTCCTCCTCTGGAAGTGATCCCCGAGAAAAAGAAAAGGGACACCCTGTGTAGAGCCTTCAACACCCAAAAAATGATGAAGATCAGAGGCTACTCACATTTACTGTGTCTTGCCAAATTGCTTATGCAAGTAGTCTTTCCTTTTAATTTCTAAGACTGCCTCCAATCCAGTCCTCCAATGCGCCGCACCCCCACACAGAGGTCCCCGATGGAAACACAAAGAGAGCAACCTGTGTAGTAACTTCAAACTTTGGGTAAGTATAACTCTATAGAACTACTCACATTTAATGTATCTTTCTAAAATGCTCTGTGAGTAATTTCTTTCCTTCCTTATAGGTCTCCTCCAGTCCTTGTCCTCCCGAACAGCAATACTCTCAGTGGCAGGGTACCCAATAAAAAAGATAAGGGAATATCATGTGTAGATCCTTCAATGTTTAATGTAAGTATTTCAGTGGAGCTACTCGCATTTGCTTCTCTTTTTCAAACAGCACAGTAGTGAGTAGTGAGTATCTTTTCCTCCTTTTTCCAGGTCCCCAGGATACGTGTATATCACCGCAGATCTTCCGGCAACTTCAATTCAGCTGCACTCAAACTGACTACGTGCTATCTGCACTCACTTGACAGTGATACTCTCTGTTCTTAAATTCTTAAAAAGCCATCTCCTTTAATACACAATTTCACGAAATTAACATCCAAAGAATAAAAAGATAAACAGTTTTCTTCATAAACAATCATAAATGGTAAAAATGCATTTCTTCAATAAAACACTTTGTATTTTTCCTTTTGTCTCTTGTCTTTCCTTCTTACCACTTTAAAGTGGGGGGGGGGGGGGCAAGCCCCACTACCTAAGAAAGTTCCCACCTACCTTCTGTCCCCAAAGGATGTAAACACTTACCTAATAGTACAAACAGTCTGTGGGCCCACTACTGTAGTAAAAAGGTTTAAAGTGAGGAGAAAAAAAGATGGTGATCACAATCCTAGGTTTCCTGGGCAGCCCCTCCCTCCAATTTTTAAGTATTATGGGAATAACACAATACTAAGCGCTGAGATTAATTGGTACCCGCCTTTCTGTATATGGTGGTCCTAACTCTAACAATGAGAGTCCCAATATTGGGTCACATATATATGTTTATAAACTGAGAGCCAAACTTACCTAGGAGACACCCCTTAAGGTCTCCAAAATGGCTGCTGTGGAGCAGCTCCCCCTCACAGCTTCTGCTACCAGATATGCCCACAGACAGAATAAACACAGAATGGAAGTTGCTCAATCAATTTATAGGTAAATGTGAACAGGTGCATGAAAGGCAGGGGTTAGTCTGCTAGCCACAGAAACAAAGAGAAAGAAAAGACCCAGCACACTGACATAAACCAGTAACAAACTATACTGTTCTATCTATAAAATAAAACACAGAAATGTTCGTTACTCATATTTGCGCAAATATGCGATAAGCCACCATCAAGGCCTTTCTGTATATGGTGGTCCTAACTCTAACAATGGGAGTCCCAATATTGGGTCACATATATATGTTTATAAACTGAGAGCCAAACTTACCTAGGAGACACCCCTTAAGGTCTCCAAAATGGCTGCTGTGGAGCAGCTCCCCCGCACAGCTGCTGCTCCCAGACATGCCCACAGACAGAATAAACACAGAATGGAAGTTGCACAATCAATTTATAGGTAAATGTGAACAGGTACATGAAAGGCAGGGGTTAGTCTACTAGCCACAGAAACAAAGAGAGAGAAAAAAATGAATATTGTTTGTTTACACAAAAATGGACACATTCATTGAGACTAAACACATGTAGGGCTTAATTGATTAACACAAAAACATAATAGTTTGTAAAATTAATCAGAAGGGTTAGTTGCAAAGTAAAATATGAAGTCATTACAGTGACACATATGTTACATAAACTATATTTATAAAACATTACATACATTGGGGTAGATCCAGAACTACGTGTAACGTACGTATATTCGCGGAGCGTATTTTCGTACACGTAAGTTCGCTGCACTCCCCTCGGCACACCCCTTGCACGGACGTATTTTGTCAAAATACGCTACCCAAACCCTACCTTAACTTTTCCAAACGTAACAGCATACGTCCGCTAACGGACGTACTGACTACGCGAACGTACGTAGCTTAGCTCGCCCATACTGTACACTTTAAATACCACCCCCCGCCTACTTCACGTAAAACGCACGTATTGTTGACTAAATTTGGCACGCCCACACGTAAGTATTTACGTGAGGCATACGTGAATCCCCCATACGTCCAAAATTACGCTACGTGAATGTGCGTATTTTCTATGGTGCGCATGCGCAGTGCGTTCAAATCTGCGCATTTACGTCTCCGCCATGTGTAAAATCGCAGGGAAGCGTAGTTCTGGATCTGCCCCATTTACTTCAATAATGGGTGTTACGTTTACTTTACTAAAAAAAAAAGTAAAAAAAAAAAAGAAGTCACGCAACATGACAGTTCTTAGGTAAACACTATAAACGTTCAAGTGGATCAGATGGACGTATTTTAGTATTTACACAAGACCGATCCTGAGTTATGGCTAATTACGCTTACGTAATCACAGAACGATTTACGACTGCTTAATGTCGTAAGCATAAATATGTTAGGTGGGTGTGTTTACCATGTGTCGTAGGATATCGCGGACGTAAATTGGGCGTAAAATGGCGTAAATACGCCCGGCCGTAAATGCGTTTGCATAGGTCTGAATCTACCCCAAAGTCTTTAATACTCCTTCCAGCGTCCTGGATGATGTATGTTAGTAATGTCCGATGAAGCAGTTAGGTCCCGAGTGTGGTTGTGGAGATGTGCTCATGGAAAGTTTGTGGCACTCGTAGCTCCTCCCCTCCCACGTTTCGTCATTCAATGGACTTCGTCAAGGGTGTGGATTCGCTAAAGTGACAGCGTGTTTAAATACTGATTACTCTAATATTACACTAGTCTAAAACCCGTCATAAAGACGGGAAAAATATTGCCCATTCATTTCTCTCCAGCCTCTTTCAGCCATTTCCTATTCATGTCATGTAATTCATGTCATTCCAGCTCCCAGTATACCTCATCATCTCCAACCCTATTCCCCCAGGTCTACCATCATGTGTTTCCAGCCTCCCCAGTATCACCCATAAAGTGGCTCCAGCCTCTCCCCCAGTATTCACCCTCATATCTCCAGCCAACCCCAAGTAACCCTATTATGTCTCAAGCCCCCCTCCAATATCCCCCACCATGTGTTCCAGCCCCCCAGTATTCTCAAGATGGTGGTGGCAAGTCCCTTCTCTGCTACCTAGCAACCTGTCCCTGCCGCCATCTCCACCTTACCTCTGCACTCTAGAAGTACCTTCCACATCCAAGATGGCGACTGGGTCCTTCCTTCCTTCCCACCGCCGTCTTGAATGTGACATAAACTTTCTGAATGCAGAGGTAAGGTGCAGAATGTGAAGATGGCGGTAGCAGGTCCCTCATCCGCTGCCGCCATCCCCACATTCTGCACCTTACTTCTGCATTCAGGAAGTTCCTGCCACATTCAAGATGGCTATGGGACGCTCCTGTGCATGCGTATAACGGTGAGGAGCAGAATGGCGTTTATATAGATAGATAGTTACAAGGCCAATATCTATCTATCTATCTATCTATCTATCTATCTATCTATCTATCTATCTATCTAGATCAAATTATATATCTATGTGGATCTATAGATAGCTATTATATTTCCCCAGGAATATATTGGCACATGCAATGATGCTTTTGCACCTGTAACTACATACATTCCTTATTTAGATAATCGTTAATTATAAACTAAGAAAAAGGTTAAGGTAGCGCTCATTGAACTTAGGGTGGGGTTGTGGGTGTAGTAAGCGATGGGGCAAGCTGCTAGTTCCCTGGATCTGTTCCCAACTGACAGATTGGATAGAGTAAAAGCACTTGGATAAGAGAAAACTGGCGCTGCAGCCTGAGATCAAATAAGCATAGGTAAAATGAGTTCCAATGCGGAATAAGGGTTTTAGGGTAGATATATAATCTAAATTGGTGAAAGGGTAGGTAGACCTTTGTTTTAAGAGGATGTATATGTTACAACTTATACCGCTAACAAGGGCGCAAAGTCTATCCAGGAATCTGGTGTTCACTAGAGCCCCTGAAGGTGGGGATAGTCTGGGCTGCAGACCCTGGAGGTCGAGGCCCCTGGCAGCAGTACGCTGAGGTTGGCAGAAGGACTACAGCAGCTACCAGCAACAGAGACACGGAAAAGATAGGTGAGAAGAGTCTCACAGTAGGTGGGAGCACACCACCCGAGGGGATGACACGGGATAAACACAGAATGTATCGGGGGGGTAGCAAGCCGCTAACAAACAGAGACAGACAAGATAGACCAGGGCAAGTACACAGCAAACTCACACACAATCAAGCCACAAAGGTAATAACAAAGGTAAACTAGGGAAGGTAAAAGGACAGAGGTACACTGTGGAATAAAGAGGATAATAATTGCACTCAGTAATCAATGAAAATAGAAGCAAGGCAAAAAGCAAAGAGAGCAAGAGACAGGAACAGAGCGAGCACAGATAGATAAGCTGGAGCTGGGAGAGAGAATCGGTGCATGCCGTTCTGACACCATGGGACAGAAAGCGAAGGCGCCATGATACAGGTGAGTGCAAGTGCCGTTCTGATGGCATGAGGCAGAGCACAGGGGCACCATGAACGGGAAGTTACTGCCGTACTAACAGCATGTAACAGTATAGGGGTGTGGGCGGTGATGGGGGAGGGCAGGGTATGTGGGCAAGGGGAGAGGTCACAGTCACTGGAGATGCAGGTCAAGTAGTAGATGGTCCAGCAGATACGGAGTTCAAAGTAGTAGGTGTTGACAGCAGATCAAAGGAAGATAAGAAGTGGAGAGAAGTGCCTAGCACACTATCAATAAGGCATGGATAAGTTGTCTGATGTACTCACCTTGGGCTGGATCCAGACCTAGTTAAGTGCTTGAACTTAGTTACTCCTGGGCTAAACCATGTTGATTGCAGGTGAGTCAAACAGTATTAGAGTTGAGAGGTGATGTTTCCTATCCCAAGTCTAAATAACAGTGTGATAGTAAAGCTGGTCAATATCTGTGTGCAGTAAGCAGTTCGAAGATATATCCCTGCATGCAAAGAATACAATTAACTTGACTCCCCCTGAAATTAACATGGTTTAGCCCAGGAGTAACTAAGTTCAAGCACTTAACTAAGCCTGGATCCAGCGCCTTGTGTATATCTTGAAAGAGAGCCTGTCAAGCTGAGTGTGGTGTTTCCTATAGCGGTGTGGCGACTGTGGCTGGTGTGAAGTCCAGAGCAGCAGGGCTTGGCGCCAGAGTGGGAGGAAAAGGAGAAAATACAAGCATCTAGTGCCGCATCAAACAAGCAGGGAGAAAGAGAGTTGTATAAAGTGCTCACCTAGAGTGTTGTATAAAGTGCTCACCTTGCTAGCGTCTTGCCAGTGAGCCTGTCAGGTGAGTGTGGTGATCCTTGTACTAATGTTCTACCTCCTCCTGTAGCTGCAGAGTGGAGCCGGTTCTGCTGTCTTGGTGTTCATGCTCCAGGCAGTGGATGGTACGTCTCTGTTGCCCTTGAAAAAGTCACCATACAGTGACGAAACGCGTTGGGTCGTTGCACCACATGTGATTTTATTTCACCACAATAAAGTATTGTTTACTTTGAGCCATTTTGCTCTCTCCTGTATCATGAAAATTCTTCTCCCACATCCTCCGACACAGACTGACTCCCACGTCAGCACAGGTCTCCCCCTAGCAACCAGCTTATTCGCAGAGTTGCACCATGTCGGGGGCAGCAGTGACAGCGGACGATGCCAGGCAACAGAGACGCACCATCCATCGGCCGGAACACAAACACCGAGCCAGCAGAACCGGATCCACTCTGCAGTTACAGGAGGAGGTAGAACATTGCTACAGGGAACACCACACTCACCTGACAGGCTCTCTGGCAAGACGCTAGCAAGGTGAGCACTTTATACAACACTCTTTCTCCCTGCCTGTTTGATGCGGCGCTAGGCGCTTGTATTATCTCTCTCTCCTTTCACTCCGCCGCCGAACCCTACTGTTTTGGACTCCGCACCAGCCACGATCGCCACACCGCTATAGGAAATGCCACACTCACCTTCACAGGTTCTCTCTCAAGATATACACAAGGGGCTGGATCCAGTGTTAAGTAAGTGATTGATTACTCCTGGGCTAAACCATGTTGATTACAGGGGGAGTCAAGTTAATTGTATGCATTGCATGTAGGGATATATCTTTGAATTAACTGCACACAGATACTGACCAGCTTTACTATTACACTGTTTACTATTACACTGTCACCAGCCCCACCAGTACTCCCATAATGTATCTCCAGTTTTCATCATGTCTCTGAAGCCCCCCCCCCAGTATTCTCATCATGTGCCACCAGCCCCCCAATACTCCCATCATGTGCCTCCAGCACCCAAGTATCCCCATCATGTGTCTCCATGTCTCCAGCCCCCCCTTCAGTATCCTCATCATGTGTCTCCAGCCCCCACCGTACTCCTATCATATGTCTCCACTTCCCAGAATTTCCTTCATGTGTCCAGACCACCAGGATTCCCATCATGTGCCTCCAGGACACCCAGTATCCCCATTATGTGTCTCCATTCCTCCCCAGTATCCCCATCATGTGTCTCCAGCCTCCCCCCAGTATTCTCATCATGTGTCTCCAGCCCCCGCCCCACAGTACTCCCCTCATGTGTTTCCAGCCTCCCCCCAGTATTCTCGTCATGTGTTTCCAGCCCCATCCAGTACTCCCATCATGTGCCACCAGCCCCCCTGGTACTCCCATCATGTGTCTCTAGCCTCACCCCCAATATTGTCATCATGTGTCTCCAGCCTCCCCAGTACTCCCATCATGTGCCACCAGCCCCACCAGTACTGCCATCATGTGCCCTCAGTCACCCCTCAGTACTCCCATCATTGGCCACCAGCCTCTCCCACAGTACTCCCATCATGTGTCTCCAGCCTCCCCCTCAGTATTATCATTGTGTGCCTCCAGCTCCCTAGTATTTTCATCATGTCTCCA
>WWET01007975.1:15232-42432 GCA_011038615.1 Limnodynastes dumerilii | reverse complement strand
TCCCCCAGACGAAGTCCGCCTTCCGGACGAAACGCGTAGGGGCGGAGCTTACCAGGTGCCTCCCACGGTCTGTGTGTTACCCCCGCAAGACGGCCTGACTGTTCGCAACTTGTCTGGACGAGTCTATCAGTCTTATTATCGGCCTACACTCGGGTGGCGAGTATCCTGTGTGACATTGTTTACATGCTGTTTTAAATATTGTTATTGGTACGTTTTTAGATCAGGAGATCGAACTTGGAAATAAATTTAATGCACTATCAGCGCTCCTGTCCTCTCTCTTTCCATATATATATATATATATATATATATATATAAACAAATTGTAGTGCGCTCACGCTCAGCAGTCAGTCAATGAGTCCAGAAATGCCACTATAAGAAAATAGGCACTAGATCTCTAAGGATCGCGTCTTCCCCTTAGGTATGCTCGGATCCTGAGTCCGTGCAGAAATCTGTAGAAAATAAGCAAAGAACAAGGGGGCGCCTCGTGGTGCAGATAACTTCTTTAACGTAGAAGCAAAAATTAAAAGTGTAGAGACAGCCGAGAGGACAGCCTCGTACCTTAAAAAACTTGAACAACGGCATATAACAAATACACAGCTCGGGGACACCGACACTCACGGGATCCCAGCGTCCTGGCAGCACGTGGAACGTGGTGTTTACTCCGATGACAGTGGTGATTGTGGAGGTTTAGTATATAAGACCAGATCTACTGAACCCTCTTCATTGAACTGCAACTTTGTCACCAATTTTAATGCAGCTAGTGACTCTATCCGTCACATTTTGTCTAAACACTGGCCAATTTTAAAATCTGATCCAGTCCTGTCTAAAGTTCTCCCAGATAAACCTCTAATTAGGTATAGAAAAGCTAAAAATCTAAAATCGCACCTCTCCCCCAGCTTTTTACCTCCCATCCCTGTAGTGGAATCCAACTTTTTGTCTAAACCTACAGGCTGTTACCCATGTGGTAAATGCAAGGTGTGTGCACATATACATAAAAATAAGAAATTTTTTTAAGACACAAAGAATACTAAAGAATTTATGATTAAGCACTATACCAATTGCACCAGCACTTATATAGTCTATCTAGTTAAATGCGGTTGTGGTATGCTCTACGTTGGAAAAACTAAACGTATGTTAAAAATACGAATCTTAGAGCATTTACGCAACATAAAAAATAAAGTTTTAAATCACAGCCTACCTAGACACTTCAGTGAGTGCCACGCTAGTAGTGACGACTCGCTGAAAGTTAAAGCAATAGAATGGATTCCTAGGGACGTCAGAGGTGGAGATAGGGAACTAAAATTGAATCAGCGAGAATCATTTTGGATAATCACTCTCAACACATTAGTCCCCTCGAGCCTGAATGAGGGTTTTGAGTTGACCCCTTTTTTATAATTAATAATATGGACATTTTATAGCATTCTGCTAAACGTTTTTAATTATTGATATATTTATTTATTATATATTATTAAATTATTATAAAGATGGTTTATTAGAGGTCAATACGGTGCCACCATTCAGAGCTGAGGATTCCTGTTTGTATTCATGTATAATGTACTTTATATTATATAAGGGTTTGTTTCCATGTATTATGTATATCGTTTGTTATTGTTTTTTGTGTCCGTATATATGCATTTGCCTTTTGTCTACGAGAATCTAATATTTTCCCCCTTCTCATTCTAATTATTATGTACACATTTCTGTTGTTAATCTATTTTTAATATGTATGATGGTTTTTAATATGTGTATATTGCACTTTTAGCACTTTATGTATAGGATAGATTAATATGTTAAATGGTCTATTCTGCATATAATAATGCTGAACCATTATGGCACGTTTGGAGTTAATTGACTGTGGGCTCCTCCCCCACTGTACGCATAAATAGACTGTTGCTTGTAGTCTCCCCCACCCCCTGATGAAGTCACCGGAGTGACGAAACGCATAGGGTCGGAGACTACACGCACCTCCACAATCACCACTGTCATCGGAGTAAACACCACGTTCCACGTGCTGCCAGGACGCTGGGATCCCGTGAGTGTCGGTGTCCCCGAGCTGTGTATTTGTTATATGCCGTTGTTCAAGTTTTTTTAAGGTACGAGGCTGTCCTCTCGGCTGTCTCTACACTTTTAATTTTTGCTTCTACGTTAAAGAAGTTATCTGCACCACGAGGCGCCCCCTTGTTCTTTGCTTATTTTCTACAGATTTCTGCACGGACTCAGGATCCGAGCATACCTAAGGGGAAGACGCGATCCTTAGAGATCTAGTGCCTATTTTCTTATAGTGGCATTTCTGGACTCATTGACTGACTGCTGAGCGTGAGCGCACTACAATTTGTTCATATATATATATATATATATATATATATATTGTAATATAAAAAAATAGGGTAGGGCGGTTAGTACTGCCATGGAGGAGTCGAAGAAACAGGATTACCAGGTAATAATCCAACGTTTCTCCTTCCTCCTCCCTGGCAGCACTAACACCTGGCAATAACACAATGGGAGGGAATCACCAACCTGTTATACAACTGCAGACAAGACTCTCCTCCCAAACCTGGCTTCTGCCGAGGATAGGACATTGATCTTGTAGTGTTTAATAAATGTATGGGCAGATGCCCAACCTGCTGCCTTGCAGAGTTCTTCTACAGAGGCTGATTCTTTCTGGGCCCATGAGGTTGCTACAGCCCTGGTGGAATGTGCTTTCACTGCTGTTGGAATTGGAATCCCAGACAAGGTATAAGTTTCTGAAATGCAGGATTTTATCCATCTGGCAATAGTAGCCTTGGATGCTGCTTGTCCTTTTTTTATTTTCAGTGAGAATAAACAGTTGTCTACATTTTCTCAAATCCTTTGTTCTATGTACATAAATCTTTAGAGCACAAACTAAGTCTAGTGAATGCAACAAAATTTCTTTCGGATGTTTGGGTGCAGGACAATCTCTTGATTTATGTGGAAGGAGGAATCTACCTTGGGTAAGAAAGATGGGTTAGTATGTAAAACAACCTTATTCTCATAAAAGCACAAGAAGGGTTCATCCACCCAGAGAGCCTGAAGAGAGCCACTCGTCTTGCTGAAGTCATGGCGACTAAGAAGGCTACCTTCCATGACAAATGCTTGAGATCTATATCTGCTAAGGGTTCAAAAGGCGGCTGTGTTAGTACATTCAAGACTAGATTAAGGTCCCAGGGCGCAATGGGGTTCTTGAAAGTTGATCTGATGTGAGATGCAGCTTGAACAAATCTCTTAATATACCGATTATTGGCTAAGTCCTTATCTAACATGGCTGCTAAAGCTGAAACCTGGACCTTAATAGAATTCACAGCTAAATTTTTGTCTAATCCTTCTTAAAGGAACTCAAGTAAGTGTCCAGTTGAGGGCTGACGACATGACACATTATTGCGTGAACACCAGTGGGCAAAGGTAGACCATACTCTATAATACACCTTAATAGTAGAAGGTTTGCGAGACTTAGGGAGAGTAGAAATTACCTTTTCTGAAAAACCCTTTGCCTTCAACGTTTTGCACTCAACCGCCAAGCCATCAGCTGCAAGCCTCAAGTGTCTGGATGAAACATTTTTCCTTGCCTTAGGATCCCTGGGTATGCTGGCAGTCTCCAAGGCTTGTCCAAAGCTAGATGTAGTACTTGGGTGAACCAGGACCTCCTTGGCCAGAATGGAAGGATGACAATGACTATGGTCCTTTCCATCGCTATTCTGTTCAACAGATGCGGAATAAGGGGAATCAGGGGAAAGGCATACGCCAGAGAAAAGTCCCAAGGGGCTGTCAGGGCATCTATTGTATGTGCTTCCCTTTCTCTGTACCTCGACATGTATAATGTCACCTTTGCATTTTTCTTGGTTGCCATAAGATCTACTTCTGGCATTCCCCAACGACCTGTGATCTCGTGAAACAGCGCAGGGTCTAGTTCCCATTCCAATGGGTCGATCTTTCCCATTCCCCTGGGTCGATCTTTTTCCTGATGAGGAAATCTGCCTGAATGTTGTCTGCACCTGCTATGTAGGCTGCTGAGAGACCTGGTAGCATCTGTTCTGCTGCTGACAGAAGTATTCTTGTCTCGGCCATCAGGCTTTTGCTCTTTGTGCCACCTTGATGATTGATATACGCTACCACTGAGCGATTGTCTGAATGAATCTTTAGATGTTGTCCCCTGATCAGATGTTGGAAGTGATCACATGCCCGGACAACTGCCCGCATTTCGAGGATGTTGGAATGTAGCAGAGCTTCTGACCTGTCCCAGGTGCCTTGTGCCCATTGACTGTGACATAGAGCTCCCCATCCTTGGCCGCTTGCGTCTGTTGTTATTATCAGCGGTGGTGGCGTTCTTTTTGGTCTCCCTGCTTCTAGGTTCATCCGACATGACCACCACATGAGATCTTGACGAGCCATCTGATCCAGATTCATGATCTGATCCATACAGGATACAGGATAGGGATCTTTGTTCCGCTGTAACAGGAAGCAGGTTTGAAGTGCTCTCATGTGATATCGTCCCCAGACGACTGTCTCCAAGGCTGCTGACATAAGACCTAACACCTTTAGGTATTCTCCTGATGTCACCCATGGCCTTCTTCTGAGATACATGACTTCTTGTTGTAATGTCTCTACTTTTTCTGGTGGTAAAAATACCCTGTTTAATTCTGTATTTATGATGACTCCCAGATATGTAATTTATTGGGTTCGCTGAAGATGACTTTTGTTGAGGTTTATTAACCACCCGTGTTCTTCTACAAGCTGTAGAACTTGGCCTGTGCGAGCAACTGTTTGTTCCTTTGTCAAAGCCGCTATCAGAAGGTCGTCTAAATACGGCCATATGTGTATTCCCCTTTGTCTGATGAGTGGGTCTAATATCTTGGTGAACTTTCTGGGGGATGTTGAGAGACCGAACAGCAGGGCGGTGTACTGGTAATGATGACCGAATATCATAAACCTTAGAAACTTCTGATGGTCCTTTGCGATAGAAACATGCAGGTAGGCGTCTTTTAAATCTATGGACGTTAGGAAGGCCCCTGGAGGTAAGGTGGTCAGAACTTACTTGATGGATTCCATCTTGAACTTTCTTGTCCTTATG
The DNA here is from genome assembly GCA_011038615.1 of Limnodynastes dumerilii. NCBI lineage: Eukaryota > Metazoa > Chordata > Amphibia > Anura > Limnodynastidae > Limnodynastes > Limnodynastes dumerilii. Next base: position 37,346 of record WWET01007975.1, on the reverse strand, counting down.
TGAAAATTGAGTGGTCTTAGGTCCAATATGGTCCGAAACCCGCCTGCGGCCTTCCTTATTATAAAGATCTTTGAATAACAGCCTTGATACCGTTGGTTGAATGGAACTTTCTTTACTACACCTTTTTGCAGTAGCTCTGTAAGATCTTGTCTCAGAGCCCTTTCTTCCTCTCTGCTCCTGGGGTGTTAGGATTGAATGAAATGACTTATCCCTGTGTGATTTTTTATTCTGTAACCATGTGATAAAGTGTTTAGGACCCACCTGTCGTTGACTGTGCTGCTCCATATGTGGGAGAAATTCGCCAGCCTGCCTCCCACCGCAGGTGTCAATGCTGGGCTTCTTCTGGCGTCATTTCTGGGAGGAACTAAATGGTCTTGCCGGTCTGCTTCCTTGCCCACGAAAGGAGCTTCTGGTCATACCCTGTTGGAACCTCCTACTCCGACTGTGGGCTCCTTGAAGGCCTGTTAAAGTAAGGTCTCTTGATCGGTCTGTCTTGGGGCAACCAGCTGGATTTACCCCCTGAGATTTTCTAGGTTATCTCATCCAGCTTCTGGCCGAATAAGAAATCTTCTAAGAAAGGTAAAGAGACTAGGCGACTTTTAGACTGGCCATCCGCTGTCCAAGGCCTAAGCCACAGCTTGCTACTGATGCGGATGCTAGGGATCTTGCCGTCAGTTTAATAAGATCTATCGAGGCTTCGCATAAGAGCTCTGTGGCAAGTTGAATATCTTGAATTGCTTTGTGTAACTCTCCCCTTTTTACACCATCTAGCAGGTTCCGCTCTAAATCTTCACACCAGGACCTCATCACCCAGCAAGTCACCGCAGAAGCTATGGCTGGCATTAGAGTTGCCCCAGTTAAACAGTGAACCTTCTGTAAATTAATTTAAATCTTTCTGTCCATACTGTCCTTAAACGTGTTCGCATCTTCCAAGGGGAGAGTAGTTTTCTTGGAAATACGTGATATTGCGGCATCAACCCGCGGGGGCTCATCCCACACACACACGAATCCTCTACCGTGAAAGGATACATTTTCTTTATCCTGGAAAAGGAAGTAGTCTTTTTTTCCCCGGAGATTTCCATTCTTCTGTAATGATATTTGTCAATACCTGTGACACAGGGAACACTCTATTCTTCTTTCTAGGTTCTCTGAATATAATATCCTGAAGCAAAGTATCCTTTCTTGCTTCCTGAACCTGAAGTAATTTATATATTAATTTCAACAAATTTTCGACTAAGTCCGGATTAAAAGATTCCTTATCCTGTTCTTCGGTGGATTCTCTATCAGAGTCAGATTCACCTGAGACTTTAAGGGGTGTCTCCTAGGTAAGTTGGCTCTCAATTTATAAACATATATATGGGACCCAACATTGGGACTCTCAATTTTAGAGATAGGATCACCATATACAGAAAGGCCTTGATGGTGGCTGGTGGCTTATCCCATATTTGATCAAATATATGTAACGAACATTTCTGTGTTTTATTTTACAGATAGAACAGTAGAGTTTGTTACTGGTTTATGGCAGTGTGCTGGGGCTTTTCTTTCCTTTTGTTTCTGTGGCAAGCAGATTAACCCAATGCCTTTCACGCACCTGTTTAACATATACTTATAAATTGATTGAGCAACTTCCATTCTGTTTTTTTTCACCTGATACATATATTCCTTCTTCCTGCAGGGACCCCTCTGAATCCTCGGACAGGGCTGACCTAGGTCTCTTAGCGGAGAAATTCTTTAGATCATATTTAGTCAAGAAAGTATCTGCTAATGCTGATTTCATAACCTGTATAAATTCGGCTAGATGTTGGGGTGGCAATGAGTGCTTAGATGTACATACACCACAGGTCTTGAAAGTTTAATCATCCTCCATTAGTGTATCACAAGAGACACATTTAACTGATTTATTTGATTTTGTTTTAGAAGATTCTTGGGTCCTCCTGCATTTGCTGGTATCAGACCTATGACATATAAAAACATAAATTACCTACCTACCACTAACCACTAACTATCTAAACAAACTAACTAATTCAGAATGAAGATTATAAGGAACTAAATTCAGGGCTCACCCAGACCTCCTGGTCGGTGGTCGTTTGTCCTCCATACTGGATTCCATATCACCAACATGTGTACTCTGTGCAAACTCTCTTTAATATCCCCATACAGGAAATGAGCCTTCCCCAGCTTCCTGTAGTTGCTGGAGGCTAAAGCACTGTTTGTCTCCGGAAAAATGGCCGCCGTTGCGGCACTTGCGTTCCAAATGCGTTCCATGCGCTAACGGAGTTTCCAGCAGAAGTAATAATAGGCACCATGTCGCGCATGCTGATCCTGGAGACAGAAGCCTGCGGATGCCCTGCAGGCAGAGGCCGACCACACACCTCCTCCCCTGTCGTCCCCAGGGGGGACGGAACTGGGGAGCTTCGAGTCTCCAGACCCGGGAGAGCGGCATAACTGCAGGTGAGCCCAAGCAACAGAAAAAACAAAAAACACTCCCTCCCTGACTCCAGGCTAGGACAGGAATGAAAAGAAACCGGTTGTGGGGAATGGTCATTATATGCAGCTTCCGGGTCTTCTTACTTCCTGTCCTGCTCAGGTGGAAGGGAGGGATATACCCAGTGTTAGTGCTGCCAGGGAGGAGGAAGGAGAAAAGCCATTAAAATAAAATCTGCAAAAAAACATACTAACTAACTGCTATCTAAAAATAAAACATTCTAAGAAAAAAGAAAAACGGATTTCTCACCCAGACTTTTTATGTTGGGACCGCTTCTCCTCCAGAACACTCATGCTTAAAGCAGGTTTGTTGGTAATGCCACCTGTGCCGTATAGTACTCAAGAGGTACCGCAAGGAATATATGATATAAGGTAAGTTGTTGATACCAGTAAATCCTGCAGATGCTTGCACCAATAAGCCACCACTATAAGCAGGCAGATAAACCAAATAAATGCTGCGACCTGTTATAGGTTATAAGTAGACATTGTTTTAGTATGGTGTTGCACCAGAGAACTAATATAATTAGCAGAACTGCAATATCAATAAAGCTGCTACACTGATATAATGCTGTCCAAAGATAACTCACTGCAATAGAATAGTTGGTCCACTCCAGGAATCCAAGTATATCAGAGCTGCTCCCCTTAAAGGATTGTTATGTATAGCCAGCTGCCACCAGACTTCACAAACCTTCCTTTCTCCTGCACAGCGTCTCCCAAATGCCACCTGCGGTTTAAATTGTGGTAAAAAGGGGAGTGGGGGAGTAGAAGGAAAGAATAGAGAGATTTAGGGGAACAGTAGGTGGCGCACAAGATCCACTATGTCATATCAAGAACACAGTATAAAAAAAAAAAACCTTGACTTCTAAACAGCAGACATATGAAAAACGTGTTTTGGTACAATGAAATATAATCAATAAAAGGATGAGATAATTATCTAGAACTGTTCAAGTCATCAATGATGAAATAACCTTCTCAAAGATATTTCTGAAACAATATAATCAAATAGTTACACTATTGTGGCATGGCTCACAACAATAACCAATGAACCATAAACAAAAATCAAAGTGTAACAATATGTTGCAATATCAATCAAATTAGATGACAATTGAATAGGAACCAGTGCGTTCCTGGTGTTACAGATTTGACATAAATAAACCTTCTAGAGAATATGTCTGAAACACAGTAATCAAATAGTTTCACAATTATACCATGGAGTACATCAATAACCCAGGAGCCACAGACAGAAATCAAAATAATAAAATATATTGCAAATTCAATCAATTTGGGCAAGGTGACTCCAAAATACACCAGGACCAAAAGGGGACATAGGAGGCACAATATGCGACAAAGTATATGAGAAAACGAGTGAGGGGAAATAAGAGTCAGGGGGCCAGTATTAGTGATAAGTGGGAAATGTAAAAAATTTAAAAATTTACTTTTATTAGAAACAATGAAAAAATAAGGGACTCATCTGGACAAGGACAAACATATGTATGTTCAAAAGAAAGGCACCCGCATATTAAACAGGGATGAGTATGACTGGTTATTCAATACACTAAATATACTGATAAATATAGTAAGACGAGTGGGAATGGAGAGGCCAGAAAAAGTACCGGCTTAATTGGCAAAAGGCATAGCGTATAGCACTGATGTAAACAATTTGAGCGGTCAATTGCCTCTAGTCTAAACCATAACCCACTTACCCTATTCCTCAGCTAACTGCCTCACTACAGAGCTCCGCCCTTCCGGGTCCGTATCGGTCCCTGACCTACCTTGTAATGCAGGCAATTTATATCAAGTTACCGTGACATCATGATTGGAAAGAACAAGTCTGGGGGGAATTAAGCGGGTGCCTAGTGTCGGGGGTGCACTGCCCAACACTGAATCTGTGTACTGACGCGCGTTTCGCTTAGCTTGATCACAGGTGGAGGAGTGATCAGCCCCCAGCAATTTAAATATCTCACTACGTTAGTCAATTAATCAATCAGTGTGTGAATATTGCGGGTCAGTCAGAAAGTAGGAGTTTTGCAACACAGCAATAAATTCAAATTATAGAAATACAATTTAACTAACAATGAAATTACAATAAATATCAGCTTATATGAAAAAGGCAGCAGGTTATATGAATTTATAAGAAAAGTCAAAATAAACAGAAATTGCGGGAATCAAAGAAAAGAGGGAGGTTTGTCTGGTATGGTTATGAATGGTCCTCTATTGGAGTATTATATGGATTGAGTTCATTCTGTGCTGATGTAATCGATACAATAATGTATAGCAATACCACAATGACAACCACAATAACAATACTCACATATCATATATAAATAGGACAATCTCCATGCGTACTAAAAATATGGTGGAAAGCAACATCCTTATTCTAAAGATACGTCATCAATAGGGGAATGTATAATAATATCCCAACAACATTAATCTACTGGGGTATTGTATAAATTATATGATAAGTATGTTGTAATGCCATAAGGGTAATAAAGTAGTAGCCCAATCACATATATATATCAAACAGTCCAAGTATCCACCGGAAAATATACTCAAAAGCAATATATCAAGATTAATGGTTATATCCTATAAAGGAGCAAGGAGCAAGATTGATATTATTGTAAATAAGAAGCCAGTTGAAAAAGGGGAGGCTGGGAAAATAAGGTAGTGTTAGGCATCAGTGATATTGCATGTGAGAGGGGAGTCATACAAAAGTTAGAGGCTGAAAATATGAATAAAATTATAAAAAAACAGGTGAAGTTAATATTATCATTTAATCCAGCTGGAGAGACAGTTCCCATCATGTAAATCCAGCAAGCCCCCCTGTGTAGCAATGCTTGATCTAGATCACCTCCTCTGATGGTCATATGGACTTCAACCTTAATGATTGCCTGTAAGTTTCTAGGATTGCCTTCATGACTGGTAAGAAAATGTTTGTCAACTGGACTTAAGGTCTTGAAATTTGCTTTATCCTTGATAGAGTTCCAGTTGGATCCTATATGCTCAAGTAAGCAAGTTTAAAATTTCCAGGTGGTTTTCCCTATATATCTTTTAGCAGAGGGTCATGTCAAACAATAGACTACCCCAGTGCTATTACAGTTATAGTATTCCCATATTCTATGTGTGTGACCGTCATTATCATTAAATTGTTTGGTAGTAGTCATGGATGGGCAAGCTTTACATTTGCAGCTGTTAAATGAACCTTTTAATTTGGGAACATGGTGTTTATCTGGATATAAGTGACTGCGTACCAGCATGTCACCCAAATTCTGAGATCACCACCAGCTGATATCAACTCGATCAGTTAAAAAGCATTCAAAGTCCGGAACACACTTCAAGATGTTCAGATGTTTGTTAAGAATCTGAGTTATAGGTGCTGCTTCTAAACAGAATGTGCCAATAAAACATTCTGGATAATCTTGGGTGTTACACGCTGCATATGGCAGCAGCGTGTAATCATGCCTCTGTTATTTTGCTGGGTACTCCAGTCCTGATTTCCCCTGCAGCATCTCTCCCTGCTAGGAAACCTGCTTAATCATCCGGCAGCTGGATTACCTTAGCCTTGTTGTCATGTGCATTTAGCAGCCAATGGGGATGTGGCTCTCCCTTTAATTAGCTGCCACCTGTTACATTCTGTGCTGGTCATAGCCTCTAGTTTTCTAGTGTCTCTGTGCCAGTATTCTGTTAGTTACCTCTTGCCTTGTGCTATTTGCTTCTTGCTTTCTTGAGTGCCCCAGTTCTGTCCTTGCCCGGTACCTAGCCTCATACCTTGTGTCTCCATTCCCTCTATCTCCCACCTTGCTGTTCAGTCCCATTTGTATTTACCTAGTTTATCCTGCCTGACTGTTTCTGTTAACCCCTTGTGGGTTTCCGCTGTTTGCTTGTGTGTGTGAGAGCCCTGGTTAGTTTAATCTGTCTTGCCAGTCCCGTCTGTTACTTCCTAGTCTGCCGTGTCTGTTCAGTGTTTTGTGTAGTTAGTTACAGGTCAGACCCTGCTGCCTGTCTCCTCACACTCCTCTGTCTAACACTCACCTGTCTAACTCAGGTCAGACCCTGCTGCCTCTCTCCTCACACCCCTCTTTTTATCTACCTGTGCAGTACTTACCTCTGGCACATAGTGCCTTGCCTCAATATACCTTTATTCTGCACTATACTTATCTAGCTGTACTTGATTCTGGCACATAGAGCCTTGCCTCCATTTACCTTTACTCTGCACTATCTTATGGTACATAGTACCACAGTTGCTTCACTTACATACGGCACACTGTGCCTCTGCATTCCTTGTTTATCTTACTGTACTTACCAGTTCTTCCTGTACCGGTCCTGTATATGTTTAAAGCCTTATTCTTTCTTGTCATAGTAGTTTCTCCTTTTACGTTGGTCTGATTGCCCTTAGCGGTTGTGCTCCTTACCTGTCTGCTCTAAGGGTGTATTCTCTCCTATCTCCACACATGGTACTCCAGGGGTCGCGACCTACTACTTGGGGCGCAGCCAAGCTCAACCCCACCACCAGGGGCAATGGTGAACACCACCCGAACGTAGACCTCGCATCCTGGTGCTACTGTGTGTCACACCCTAACATTTGTCTTGCCTGTCTGTATTTTACCTGCAATCTGTACCTTTGCGCAGATATTAATAACATTGGGCATGGATTATTTTCCTTATTATTATAATTATAAGATTACTTCTGTTAGAGTGCAGAGCTCTGCGATAGGCTTTGGATAGTAGATGTCGCCCTTATCCCCTATGTTTAAGTCTTAGTTGTAATTCCTTACTTCTTTTTTTTTTTATTTCAAGTGTGGAACAATTTCTATGTAGGCAAAGGTATTCACATGTAGGTATAGCGGCTATCATAGATTTTGGATGAGAGCTTTTAGCATAGAGGACACTATTAGTCGCTGTGGCCTTGCGAAAAATATCAGTAACCAACAGGCCATTGTTACAAACACTTATGGAAATGTCCAGGAAATGGATAGTGTGAGGATCTACCTCCAAGGTAAGTTTTAAATTATTGTCATTGATGTTTAAGATGTTTATAAAATTTTGAAGCCTTTCTTGACTGCCCTGCCGCAAAATAAAGACATCAACGATGTATCGGAGCCACATGAGGACATGGGTGGTATACTCCTCAAGCCAAGATATAAGTTGACATAGGTGGGAGCACAAGCCGTCCCCATCGCAGTGCCTCATTTCTGAAGGTAATGAACCTCCTCAAATACAAAGTAATTTTTCATGAGTATGACTCTCAACAAGGCTAGTAAAAAAGAATTGAAAATTGGATCACCTCCCATGCTCAAAAAGTATGCCACTGCTTCTACACCAGCATTATGGTTGATGCTAGTGTAGAGGGATTCAACATCACAGGTAGCCAACAAGGTGTCTTCAGAGATCTAAATATCATCGATGCATGATGAGAGAACACCCATGGTATCTTGGATATAAGAGGGTAAGGATGTAACAAATGATCTGAGATGTAAATCAAGAAATTGGCTTGCATGCTCCGTCAGACAACCATTACTGGATGTTATTGGTCTACCCGGTGGTATAGTATTATGCTTGTGAATTTTAGGGAGGAGATACATGGTAGAGGTTCTTGGAGATTCGCACCATAAGAAATTTAAGTCATCATTAGAGATGACTGTGGTTTTTGGCTTTCATGAGGAGGCTGTGGTATTGTCTGAGATAATTAGTTGCAGGGCTAAACATTAGTTGTTGGTAACATCAGCTGACACTTCGCTTCAGCCACATACATTGTGCGTGGCCACAAAACAACATTACCCTCTTTGTCCGAGGGCTTAATAATAACACCATGCCATGTGTAATGTTGAATGAAAAATGAGATGACGTGGCTTGAATCCATAAATCATCCATCTCCCTAGTAACAATTTCCTTGAATGATTTGATAAACGGATTGGTATATAATTCAGGAAAATAATGAAATTTCTTTTTTAACTTGATTTGTTGTGAAGTAGCAACTCTCGTCTGTTTATTAGAAAGTTCCTCCAAGATAGTAAGACATTCTTGGTCTGCTGGGGTGAGTGTAATTTGTGAAGAATTAAGATCAACATCTGTATTAGGTATTGGGTGGGTATTCCCACTCATCTTACTATATTTATCAGTATATTTAGTGTATTGAATAATCAGTCATACTTATCCCTGTCTAATACGCGGACGCCTTTCTTTTTAACATACATATGTTTGTCCTTGTCCAGATGAGTCCCTTATTTTTTTCATTGTTTCTAATAAAAGTTAATTTAGAATTTTTGACATTTCCCACTAATACTGGGCCCCCTAACTCATTATTTTCCCTCACTCGTTTTCTCATACAGTTTGCCGCATATTGTGCCTCCTATGTCCCCTTTTGGTCCTGGTGTTTTTTGGATTCACCTTGCCCAAATTGATTGAATTTGCAATATATTTTTTCATTTTGATTTCTGTCTGTGGCTCCTGGGTTATTGATGTACGCCATGTTATAATTGTGAAACTATTTGATTACTGTGTTTCAGACATATTCTCTAGAAGGTTTATTTATGTCAAATCTGTAACACCAGGAACGCACTGATTCCTATTCAATGGTTATTTAATTTGATTTATATTGCAACATATTGTTACACTTTGATTTTTGTTTATTGTTGTGAGCCATGCCACAATGTTGTAACTATTTTTATTTTTTTTTATCTTTATTTATATGTTAATGCAAGCTTTCCAGGCGACAGTACATAGCAGAGAAATAATAACATATGAAAAACCAGGTGAAGTGGGAAACAGTGCAATTCAATAATGTATAAATATCAGTCCAGAAAACGCCAGATCCCAATACACAGATAGTGTGACCCGGAGTACATGCGCTTACTAAGGCAATGAAGAATTAACACGGATATTGTCCTAAGCGCGCCAGGCAAGTCTTTATGGTGAAAAATCAATGGGCCAATACAACTGGGCAGGGTACAATAATAAATTTTATTTATCGTTTTCCGCTAAAAAGCAGGGAGGGGGAGGGGAGATTCTTTGGTATGTTATGATACCAAGGGAAAGTAAACCACTGTAAGTGATGGTGTGGTTGAATAGAAGGTAGTTCTATAGAAAGGTAGCAGAGTCCTAAGTGCTAAGATAAAAGACAGTTCGTTTGAATGAAGCTGGTTGATGTGGGTACCGTCGTTCCGTTGCTGCAGTTTAATTATTGTTCAGTGCACATCCAATGTAAAAAGTTATTTGACCTTACCGGTAAGGGTTGAATAGCTACGGGGAGCTCACCCGTGCTTTGCGCAGTCCTGCCTCGTTTGATCCTTGCCGTCACTTCTGCTGATGTTGTTTCTGGCTGCAGATGCTGCCGATGCTTGTTCCTCATTCAGCGTAGTTTGAAGCTATTGGTGGGGAGCAGATCCGAGGGTAATGCTGCGGTGGTATGTGCGTCTCCTACGCGTTTCACCTGTAATAGGCTTCCTCAGGGAAGAACATATGCAGAGGTGCTCACTGAACACTGTCAGTGTGGTTTGTGTATAGCAAGGGGAATCCCGCTGCGCATCTGGCGGGAGTTAAAGGGACCGCTTCATGAATATGTTAATTTGCCTGTCCATCAATGAGAGAGGAGTGAACCTGGCCTTGAGAATGGGCAGATGATAGCACAGAGAGTTTGCTGATGTTCACTGATGTTTAGGGCCTCATATTCAGAGGGAGATGGATATAGTAATGAAATACATGGACATTTTAGTGCAGATTCCGCCAAGTTGTATATAAACATTGCAGGCACAAGTTCATTTGAACAAAAAGGTGGCTAGATCAAAGTCTAGATTGAGACCATTAGTGGAGAGTGTGTCCATCTTGTGTCACATTTGTGGGCGGAGCCGAAATGAATGGGCACACTGTGTGTGGCCGCATTGTTTTTTATGTTTCTAATATGTTCGGCAATCCGCAGTTTTAAAGATCTGGTTGTTCGGCCTATGTATTGGAGGCTGCAGGGACAAGTAAGTAGATATATTACCCCTTCTGTGCAGCATGTTATTTTCTCTTTTATTTTGAAGGTGCGCTCGTTAGTATTTGATTTAAAGTTAGTGATGCTTTTTGTGGATTTTTGTGCGCAGGTTTTACATCCAATGCAATTAAGGCAATGGTAAAAACCCGGCAGATTGTCATTCAGCCAGGAGTTGGTTTGGGGCTCCTTGGTTCTTAGTGCGCTTGGCACCAGTAGGTTTTTTAAGTTTTTGGCCTTTTTAAAGGTGAGTGTGGGTTTAAGGGGTAGGAAAGGCAGGATTTTTTTCGTCCTGCTGTAGGATGGGCCAGTGTTTGTTAATAATTCTCTGAAGGTCCCTTGTTTGACTGTTATACTGGGTGACAAAGCGGACCTTTTTTGTTTTCTGTCTGTCAGAGTTAAGCTTAGATTTAGAATCTTTGTCCACTAGCCAAAAATCATCCTTCAGGTCTCTGACCTGGTTGTAATGTTTATTCACTGTTTTTGGATTGTATTCTCTCTCAATGAATTTCTCTTTAAGAGCTTCGGCTTGTTCTTGAAAGCATTCATTATTAGTGCAATTGCGCCTCATGCGTACAAATTGGCTTTTAGGGATGTTCCCTAGCCACCGTGGGTGGTGGTTGCTGCGGGCCGGAATGTAATTATTACAATCAACCTTTTTGATATAGGTCTTGGTTTGGATTGTATTTTGTTCAATATAGATCTCTAGAACTAGAAACTCCACCTTCTTTTCGCTGATGTTGGCGGTGAATTGGAGGTTCAGGTCATTGGTGTTAATATAGTTGACAAAGTCATTTAGGCCCCCTCTGGTTCCCTCCCAAATGCAAATCACGTCATCTTTGAACCTGTACCAAGCTACGATGTGTTTTTTATGGGGGTTGTTGTTCCAGATGGACAGGTTCTCCCAATGGGCAACGAAAAGATTTGCATACCCCGGTGCGAATTTTGTGCCCATCGCGGTCCCCTTCAATTGCCTATAATGAGTGTGGTCAAACCAGAAGTGGTTATGTTCCAGAATGAATTTTATGGATTCTACAAGAAATTGTATCTGCTTACTGTGGAGATCTGAATCGGTGGAGAGGATGTCAAGGATGGCTTCGCATCCCTTAACATGGTCTATGACCGTATAGAGGGAGGTTATGTCACAGGTCATGAAAAGATAGCTTTCCTTCCATTGCGTTTCTCTGAGAATTTTGAGAATATGGGTGGTATCCTTTAAATAGCTCTTTTGCTTGACCACTATGGGTTGGAGGAAGTGGTCAATGTACTCTGAGAGGTTTGAGGTGAGTGAGCCGAGCCTACCCCCGAGACTATGGGGCGTCCGGGGGGGTTGGTAAGTGATTTATGCACTTTAGGGAGGTGATAAAAGAGCGGGAGGATTGGATTTTCTATATTTATGAACTCCAGTTCTTTTTTCGTGAGGAGTCCCTCTCTAAAGGCCCTATTTAGGAGGGATTGCATTTCTGTCTTATACAATGTACATGGGTTAGAATTTAGTTCACTGTAGGTTTGCGGGTCGCTGAGTAGCCTATTGGCTTCCTTAACATAGTCAGACAGAAAACAGAAAAGGTCCGCTTTGTCACCCAGTATAACAGTCAAACAAGGGACCTTCAGAGAATTATTAACAAACACTGGCCCATCCTACAGCAGGACGAAAAAATCCTGCCTTTCCTACCCCTTAAACCCACACTCACCTTTAAAAAGGCCAAAAACTTAAAAAACCTACTGGTGCCAAGCGCACTAAGAACCAAGCAGCCCTAAACCAACTCCTGGCTGAATGACAATCTGCCGGATTTTTACCATTGCCTTAATTGCATTGGATGTAAAACCTGTGCACAAAAATCCACAAAAAGCATCACTAATTTCAAATCGAATACTAACGAGCGCACCTTTAAAATAAAAGAGAAAATAACGTGCTGCACAGAAGGGGTGATATATCTACTTACCTGTCCCTGCGGCCTCCAATACATAGGCCGAACAACCAGATCCTTGAAACTGCGGATTGCCGAACATATCAGAAATATAATAAACAATGCGGCCACACACCGTGTGCCCATTCATTTCTGCTCCGCCCACAAATGTGACCCCTCACTTTTAACCTTCATTGGGATTAAGAAAGTCAACAAACCCTGGAGAGGTGGGGATTTTATCTCCATCTCCAAGGAAGAGACCAAATGGATTTTTGAGATGGACACACTCTCCCCTAATGGTCTCAATCTAGACTTTGATCTAGCCACCTTTTTGTTCAAATGAACTTGTGCCTGCAATGTTTATATACAACTTGGCATAGCGGAATCTGCACTAAAATGTCCATGTATTTCATTACTATATCCATCTCCCTCTGAATATGAGGCCCTAAACATCAGTGAACATCAGCAAACTCTCTGTGCTATCATCTGCCCATTCTCAAGGCCAGGTTCACTCCTCTCTCATTGATGGACAGGCAAATTAACATATTCATGAAGCGGTCCCTTTAACTCCCGCCAGATGCGCAGCGGGATTCCCCTTGCTATACACAAACCACACTGACAGTGTTCAGTGAGCACCTCTGCATATGTTCTTCCCTGAGGAAGCCTATTACAGGTGAAACGCGTAGGAGACGCACATACCACCGCAGCATTACCCTCGGATCTGCTCCCCGCTAATAGCTTCAAACTACGCTGAATGAGGAACAAGCATCGGCAGCATCTGCAGCCAGAAACAACATCAGCAGAAGTGACGGCAAGGATCAAACGAGGCAGGACTGCGCAAAGCACGGGTGAGCTCCCCGTAGCTATTCAACCCTTACCGGTAAGGTCAAATAACTTTTTTACATTGGATGTGCACTGAACAATATTTAAACTGCAGCAACGGAACGACGGTACCAACATCAACCAGCTTCATTCAAACATACTGTGTCTTTTATCTTAGCACTTAGGACTCTGCTACTTTTCTATAGAACTACCCTCTATTCAACCACACCATCACTTACAGTGGTTTACTTTCCCTTGGTATCATAACATACCAAAGAATCTCCCCTCCCCCTCCCTGCTTTTTAACGGAAAACGATAAATAAAATGTATTATTGTACCCTGCCTAGTTGTATTGGCCCATTGATTTTTCACCATAAAGACTTGTCTGGCGCGCTTAGGACAATATCCGTATTAATTCTTAACTAGGGAGCAACCCCCCTATATTTCTCACGTCCTGACAAGGCAGCTGACAGGTCCAGGTCTACCTTTTTACAACCCTCCACAATCACCGCAGGTAGCACCAGCAGCCCCTCCCCCCCTTCCCTCCCTCCCTCTTTCAGCGCAGGATTCTTCACACAAATGAAGAATTAACAGTTAAATAGGGAGACAAACAAGACAGACAGGAGACAGGGGAGGCGGGGGGAAGGTTTGGGTTGAATGGAATGAATTTCACCAATTAGGCAAGAATATGCGAGAGAAGCTTGCAGGCAAGACTTGGGCAAGGGTGACCGCGGGGAAGCACTCACTTCATGACCGCTAGGTATTCTGGAGTAAGTCGGAATTCTAGCCAGCGGAACCAGACCGTCACATAGGTTTGGTAGCGCGTGGAGGGGGGGAGCAGGAGGTCATCCATAGACTCGTACCAATTGACCCTTGTGAACCAGTCTTTCATGGTTGGAGGGGAGAGGGATCTCCAGCTCAGGGGGACAACTGCTCTGGCAGCGTTAGCTAGGTGGCGTAAGAGGGACTTTTTATACATCTTAATGGACATGTCTGAGAAAGATAGCAACCAAAAAGTAGGTCCCTCAGGGACAGCCACCACCAGTATTCGCTGAGAAGTCTCTCTCACAGTTCGCCAAAAGCTAGCGATGGCAGGGCACTCCCACCATATGTGCATAAGGGTACCAGTGTTAGATTGGCATACGTTGAATCCCGGAGGGCACTCTGTACCATCTAGTGAGAACCTTATACTGGGTCTCGAGGGACTGTATAGAGATCGAGCTAGCCCAGACCAGGGCAAATACCTTTGTCCAGTCTGCCTCCTCCAAGGGAAGGGGCAGCTCCCTGTTCCAGATTTCGATGTAAAGTGGCAGAGTGGGGTAAAGGTGTTCCAGGACCAACTTATAAATAGTGGAAATTAAGTGACGGGGTATCTCCGAGGCGAGGCAGAGGGCCTCAAAGGGTAGAGGTTTGCGTCTCGAATCAGCTGCCAGTCTCGATTGAGAAATGAAGCTACGTAGCCCCAAATACAGCCAGAAGTCTCTCTGGGTGAGGGAGAACTTCTGCTGCATCTCCTGGAAGGAGAGGAGACTGCCCCCCTGCACCAGCCGACCGACCCTTATGCAGTCCATTTGTGTGAGTCGTGCAATATTAACAGCGTCTAGTCCCGGGGTGAACTCACTGTTGTGGATAAGGGGGGTAAGCGGGGAGTACCGTGGGGAGAGGCCTTTTCTATAACGTAAGTAGTTCCAGCAAGACAGCGTAGGTAAGATCGTGGGGTGCAAGACTCGGGGAGGGGATGCTAGCCAAGGCAGCATCCTGAGAGGGATCGGAAAGAAGAAGTGGTTCTCCAGGGTCACCCACTGCTTGGGAGCCCCCAAGGATGACCACTACACTACTCTCATCAGCATTGCAGACCAATAGTACCCCTGCAAGTGGGGAAGCTGGAGCCCTCCTCTCTCCCTACGTCGGAACAGGACGTCAGGTTTAAATCTCGGCCGTCTTCCCTGCCAGACAAAGTCTCGTATTGTCCGCTGAAGGTGAACAAAAAAGGTGTGGGGTATCGTCACTGGGAGGGTTTGGAAAAGGAACAGTAGTCTAGGAAGGATATTCATCTTCACTATATTCATTCTCCCTAACCAGGAAAAATTGCGGTGGGACCAGTCCGATAGGTCTTTCGCTATTTTGGTCAGTAGGGGAGGGAAATTAGAGGGATAAAGGTCGGCGGGGTTGGCGGTGAGGTACACGCCAAGGTACTTAAGTCTTTCAGGGTGCCATTTAAAAGGGAACGCATGTTGCAGACCGGCTTGGGCCCTAGCTGAAATGTTCAGCCCAAGCGCGACGGACTTATCCCAATTATTCTTAAAGTGAGATAAACGGCCAAATCTGTCTAGTTCTGACATCAGTACAGGCAGAGAAGTGGTGGGGGAGGTGGCGGTAACCATAAGGTCGTCCGCAAATAAGGCAAGTTTGTATTCCTGTCCCCCCACTGTAACTCCCTTGATGTCTGCTTGTCTACGGAGTGTGCGTGCCAGGGCCTCCATGCACAACACAAACAGGAGGGGCGAAAGTGGGCAGCCCTGGCGTGTACCATTCGAAATTGAAAAGGGAGGGGACAGGCCACCGTTGATCCTAATACGCCCGGAGGGGAGATGGTATAGGGCAGCAATTTTACGGAGACAGGCGGGACCCAATCCCATGTGCTCCAGCACCCCCATCATGAAGGTTCAGTCCACCCAGTCAAAGGCTTTCTCCGCGTCCGTGGACAGCAGGAGGGCCTGCAGTTTGGTACTGGAGATGTGATGGAGGAGGTTGATAATTTTTGTTGTGTTGTCCCGTGCTTCCCTCCCTGGGACAAAGCCCACCTGATCCCCGTGAATGACCTCAGACAGTAAGCGGTTGATACGGATAGCTATCAATTTCGCCAGCAACTTAATGTCAACATTCAATAGTGAAATGGGACGGTAGCTGGAGCACTGGAGCACCTTACCCTCTTTAGGGATAACTGTCACATGGGCCGCGAGGGATTGGGGGGAGAATAGGCGCGTGGAGGAGATGTCGTTAAATGCGGCCAGAAGGATAGGGAGTAATTTCTGCTTGTAAGCTTTATAATAGGAAACTGTGAATCCGTCTGGACCGGGGCTTTTTCCGTTGGGGGTCTGTTTGAGCGCCAAGTCTAGTTCCATGGTCGAAAAAGGGGCATCTAGGGCTTCCCGGATGGGAGGGTCAAGGGTGGGGAAGTCACAGTCGGCGAGATACTTAGCTATCAAAGCCTTTTTAGTGAGTAGGTCAGCGTCCGTAGATGTAGGGGAAAGGTTATACAAGCTAGTGTAGTAGTCATGAAATGAGGAAGCAATTTCACTGTCAAGCGAAACTAGGGCGCCCGAGGCATTTTTGATGTGAGGGATATAATTCCTAGCTCTCTGTCTCCTAAGTGCCCGAGCGAGGGAACGGCCTGGCTTGTTCGCCCATTGATAATAATGGGACTTACACTTTTGGATAGTGAACTTGGCCTGCGAACGTAGGAGAGTGTTAAGTTCCGTACGCAGAGTAGTCAGGGCTGAAAGTGTATCGGGGTCTCCGTCACGTTTGTGGGATGTTTCTAACTGTCCTATTTGCAAAAGCAAGGATGTTCTGCGCCCCTCCCATTGTCGCTTAAGATAGCTACTTAGCTGGATACACTGGCCCCTTAGGACTCATTTGTGTGCCTCCCATAAAGTCACCCGTGATGTCTCTTCTTTGTCGTTCGTCGCCAAGTAGGAGTCAATTGCTTTCTCTAGTTCCTCTTTAGTGTGGGCGTCTTGAAGTAGCAAGTCGTTAAAGCGCCAGGTCCATTCCCTAAAGCTTTTCTTTTCTACCGCAATAGTCAGGAATATCGGGGCATGGTCCGTCCATGTGATGTTCCCTATAGAGGAGCTAATAAGGTGGTGTAAACTAGTGTGTTTGAGGAAAAAGTAGTCTAGGCGGGAGTAGGTGCCATGGACGTGTGAAGTGTGTGTAGTCGCGGTCAGTCGGGTGTGTAAGTCGCCAAGTGTCGGTCAGCTGGTGTTCGTGGAGAGACCGTCTTACCTTCCTGGAGTTGCGTTGAGCTAGTCCCGGCGCGCCCGAGGAGGAGTCCAATCTCGGGTCCAGAGTCCAGTTAAGGTCCCCTCCCAGAACAAGAGTGCCCTCCGTGAGTTCATCTATACGATTCAGCATCTGTGAGAGAAAACGTGGTTGGTTAGAGTTAGGAGCGTAAAGGGTAGCAAAGGTGTATTGCTGGCCAAATACTGTGCCCTTGAGTAGGAGTCCCCTGCCATCACCCAGCTCATAAGACCGCTGTTCAACCAGGGGGATCCTTTTAGAAAAGAGGATGGCCACTCCTCTAGATTTACCCCCGGAGAAATTATTGTAATACGCAAGGGGGAAGTTAGGGTCATATAAACGAGGGGCTTTAGATTTCAAGAAATGGGTTTCTTGGATAAAGGCGATATCTATGGACGCTGATTTGAGAGTACGGAAAAGAGTAGAACGTTTTTCAGGCACATTAAGGCCATGTGCATTGAGGGAAATGAGATCTAATTTTTCATTGGTTTGGGCCATATTGTAGGTTTATAAAAACAAAGTGGGGAGCAAGTGTAATCGAGGAAGTGAGATTCCCATCTTTCAAATGCACTACTCAAGCTAAGCGAAACGCGCGTCAGTACACAGATTCAGTGTTGGGCAGTGCACCCCCGACACTAGGCACCCGCTTAATTCCCCCCAGACTTGTTCTTTCCAATCATGATGTCACGGTAACTTGATATAAATTGCCTGCATTACAAGGTAGGTCAGGGACCGATACGGACCCGGAAGGGCGGAGCACTGTAGTGAGGCAGTTAGCTGAGGAATAGGGTAAGTGGGTTATGGTTTAGACTAGAGGCAATTGACCGCTCAAATTGTTTACATCAGTGCTATACGCTATGCCTTTTGCCAATTAAGCCGGTACTTTTTCTGGCCTCTCCATTCCCACTCGTCTTACTATATTTATCAGTATATTTAGTGTATTGAATAACCAGTCATACTCATCCCTGTTTAATATGCGGGTGCCTTTCTTTTGAACATACATATGTTTGTCCTTGTCCAGATGAGTCCCTTATTTTTTCATTGTTTCTAATAAAAGTAAATTTTTAAATTTTTGACATTTCCCACTTATCACTAATACTGGCCCCCTGACTCTTATTTCCCCTCACTCGTTTTCTCATATACTTTGTCGCATATTGTGCCTCCTATGTCCCCTTTTGGTCCTGGTGTATTTTGGAGTCACCTTGCCCAAATTGATTGAATTTGCAATATATTTTATTATTTTGATTTCTGTCTGTGGCTCCTGGGTTATTGATGTACTCCATGGTATAATTGTGAAACTATTTGATTACTGTGTTTCAGACATATTCTCTAGAAGGTTTATTTATGTCAAATCTGTAACACCAGGAACGCACTGGTTCCTATTCAATTGTCATCTAATTTGATTGATATTGCAACATATTGTTACACTTTGATTTTTGTTTATGGTTCATTGGTTATTGTTGTGAGCCATGCCACAATAGTGTAACTATTTGATTATATTGTTTCAGAAATATCTTTGAGAAGGTTATTTCATAATTGATGACTTGAACAGTTCTAGATAATTATCTCATCCTTTTATTGATTATATTTCATTGTACCAAACACGTTTTTCATATGTCTGCTGTTTAAAAGTCAGGGATTTTTTTCTTTTATACTGTGTTCTTGATATGACCTAGTGGATCTTGTGCGCCACCTACTGTTCCCCTAAATCCCTCTATTGTTTCCTTCCACTCCCCCCATTCCCCTTATTTACTATCATCATCAGGGTTTTTCTCCTAAATACGTGGCTGCACCCCAAGTGATTGTATATGGGTTGGTCCTACTACAACACTAATATAGACTTTTCCTTCTCTTTTATAAATAGCGACATATGACATCAGAATTTTTTATTACATTTTGGTTGAGCGGCCTGTCCAAACTAACCTCCTTCCCTCCCTCCTTTTCCCCACTCCTCAGAGTAGTAGGGTCGGGCATATGGAAGTCTGACACGCTATAGTGTGCAGCGCGAAGCCGGTCCTGCACTTCTTTGTCATCCACCGCCTGACAGTCGAAGCATGGCAGGGAGAAACGCCGGGTTCCCTACAACAAAATATGAACAGGTACACTTCCTGACTCGCACACAACCTCTCTGGCCCCTAACAGGAAGAAAGAAGAAACAGAGTAAGGAGGAGGATTGCCTTATATGCAGTGGTGTCTTCTTTCTTCCTGTCTGGCTCTAAGAAGGAGGGACCAGATGTTAGGGCTGACATGGCGAGGTGAAGGAAAATAATAATTCTATGACAATTTCATACAGGACTAAAATTCAACAATATTGTTATATATATTTATTAATAAAAAAATTAGATCATAAAATAGTGCTTATCCATTTGCAGAGGTTCTCTCTCTCCCAGGAAATGATTCAGGTAGTAGAAAGAAAATAACCATTAACCCATATTATATTTCCATATATTTATTGAGAGGTTCCATCCTCACATATTTTGCATGGGGAGTTAAAATAAAAAAAATAAAAAACACAACACTGCAGATCTGTATAATTTTTTTTTACACATAATATAGTTTAAGTATGGAACAAAACATAAAACATTTTTAACAAAACATTTGTGGTTTTAATTATTTCCTCCCATTGACTTCTATTGCAATGCACACCTCCCAGAGGTGCGATTTTATACACAACATTGTACTGCCTAAGGTGTGGTAATTTTGATTCATTAGGTGCGATGTTTGCCAATTGAATAGCGTTTCATTGCATACTCAATGAATTTAATAGAAAATTTTGCCTGTGCTCGATGTTACTATAATATAGGGTGCAAAAATGTATTCCATTGAATGGAGAGAAGTGAACATGAAGCCCAAATGATATGCAAATTAGGGAAAAGCATGTCACCCATGTAAATGCATCGGGGTCCTTGACAGTGGCAAAGGCAGGATTTTGTAAGGGGGGTTTCCAAGATGTTTAATACATGTGGGGTATATTAGCAACATTTTGGAGCCCGAAAACGGGACAAATAAGCTCTACCCCGTTCAAGCTATGCTCCCGCCCCTACTGTCATACCGCACAGTGCAAAATAGACCCCTAGTCTGTGAGTGTGTGTGTTAGGGAATTAGACTGTAATGCGGCAGAGGTTGAAGTACTGTTTAAAATTGTAAAGAGCTAATATGATGTTAAAAAAACATATGTAAAATGATAATACTGATAATATGGTCGTACTATCTGACTGCCAAAATATCTAAGACGTCCATTAACATTCTTTGTGAAAGCAGGAAGTTTATCATGTAGATTTAAAAATAATAAAAATAAAATAAATCTACATTAAGGAATTGCTTTGTTATTGTCTGTAACAAGTCCTGTTTTTGATATTTTTAAGCAATTTATAATTATTTTACACTGCTTTGTTATTGTCTGTAACAAGTCCTGTTTTTGATATTTTTAAGCAATTTATAATTTACTTATTTTACACATTAAAATAGTAGTTTTATATTGCAGGAACAGATCTTATAGCAATAGCAGTATACAATGCATTAGTGGAGCACATTACTCAATGGACCAGAGCTTGTGTGAGTGCATAAGCACTGTTGAATATGTTGTGACACATTTACCATCCTCACCTGCTTTCCTATTGCAGCACAGACCAAGACCATCTTCCTCCATGACAGTCTGCCCCACATGGCCACTAGGCCATGCCCTTTTCGTGGCACCCATGAAGCCACGCCCCTTTTCCAAAATGTTACCTTTTTTTCCGCATTTTTCAATTAATTTTTTTTTTCAATTTTCAATCTGGGGGGTTTCTGGACAACCAGAAACCCCTCCTGGGTGTGCCACTGCTTGAGGTTTCATAAAAACATTTTCAGGAAACACCAGCTAGTGCTTCACTACTTAACAGCTGCACAAGGTGGGATATGCCAAATAGTGAGTGGGTCCTATATGTTTTTCTTACACTGCTGACAACTTTAGCGACTCAATAGAAGCTCATATTTCATAAGTAAGAAGACTCAAGGATAAATACTGGAAGAAACATAACCAACCAGAAAGAGATTTGTCAGGATGGGATTTTAGTTGGCTCAACCCTGGAAATTGGTTTAAATAAATAGGAGGATGGCCAGCAGGTATCTTGCAGATTCTTGCTTTTCTGGCTAATCAATAAATATACTAATGCTGATTGTTTTGATTTCCAAGAGAAATACAAATATAAGGATAATATTGTGATGGGACCAGTAATGTCCGAAGCTGAATAATATGAATTTGTGTCTCACAATGCATCAGTAAGCCTTATTGCCTGTATTGTAGCACCCGACAACTAAAAGGACTGACAACCTGCCTCAACAATGGACAAGATCTCCTAATTTGATGTTTTTTTCTTTTTATTTTCTTGCCTATTCCTATAATGTTTTTCATTTGTAGGCAATAAAATTTGTTTAGTTCCCATAGATTCTGGTGAGGGTAGGGGATCACCTATCTCTTCCGCATAGGGTATTCTGCCCTATCAAGAGTATCACATTTATCCTTTCCCTCTTCTCAATCTCCCAAATGTTAGTGTCAGCTTTGGACGCAATTCTACTAGCTACAGAACATAGGTGCTGTTTCAGAAATATAGTTCAACTAAAGTTTAGAATCAAATGTCACTTAACCTATGATATATAAATGCTATATCCAACTTTATGAATGCTTATTATATTTTGTGTAAATGCGCAGTATGCTATACAGAGTGCTATATAACTATTTCCTGGATTAATAAAATATTGGAGAGAAAGAAAGCAAGAGAAAAAGTGAGCGAGAGAGTGAGAGCGAGAAAAAATGATGCTGGGTGACAGTCAGGCACACTCTGCAGGGAAGAAGCAGTAAACACACTGCACACAAACACTGAACCAACTGGCTGTGGCAGCTGAACCATATTTTCCCAGATCTAAATGC
>WWET01007975.1:0-15074 GCA_011038615.1 Limnodynastes dumerilii | reverse complement strand
TATTTCCAAAATGGCTGCCGTTCACGCCAAAATCAATGTCAGTCAGGTGAACCACTTTTGAAAAAGGGCCACTTCCTGGGTGTCAGAGATGCTGTAATTATGCCCTTTGACTCAGCCGTGCCATCAGATTGGGGGAACCAGCCGCACCACTAGACAAACGCAGCTCTCCTTCTCAACAGGAGTTCCGCAGCACTCCAAATGCTGACTCCATGACTGAAACTGGACTCATTGGGGACTGCCTGGAGACAGGCAAGTACTAGTTTTCAAGCAGCTTTGTAGCAGCAGTACAGAGAAGCACCTAAATCACGCAGCTTATTCCATGCACCGCCAAGCCACGCCATCTGCTTGCAAGTGTTTTTAACTTAAACATTACTAAGAAGTCTCATAGAAGAATAGATATTTAGTTTACTTGCACTTACCTCCGTGGTACCTTGAAACTTAGTAGACACAGTATCCCATTCTCAGTAGCTGGACCACAACTTCTGGTCCTTCATTTTGCAAAGACCTCCTGCTGATAACACTGATGGTACTTGCCTCCTATACTGGGGCATCTTTCTGAGCTCAACTCACCCCTGCTTG
Organism: Limnodynastes dumerilii; assembly: GCA_011038615.1. Taxonomy (NCBI): domain Eukaryota; kingdom Metazoa; phylum Chordata; class Amphibia; order Anura; family Limnodynastidae; genus Limnodynastes; species Limnodynastes dumerilii. The sequence continues at coordinate 14,495 of WWET01007975.1, read as the reverse complement.
GGCAGACTTAGGCACAGTTCTCTTTTTTTTTTTTTTAGGTATAGTTCTCTTACACTAACTATACCTAACACCTCAGTTTCTCCTCTATGACTACTGGAGGCACATTCCGTTTGGAAATAAGACCTCCTTATGAGGGGGGTTCCCATCCCCCATGCTTACGAGATATGCATGGGTGGTGGGTATAGGCATTAAAATTTTACGGTAAGGGTTTGGCTAAGGCCTTACATTCAATCCAGTATTCCGCATGCATGGAGAAGCATTCAGAATACTTAAGGTAGGATCCACCATCCACAGGAGAGTGTCGGGGGAGGAGGGTGGATGACCTGTCACCGCAAGGTACACTAGCAACCACAGTATTGACATGTCAATACTATACTAGACAAAGCAACCATTAATAATATGCTGGAAAAACAGCATCGAAACAAAATAGTAATTTTGTGACTCACAAGGTTAAATCAAAGAGGTAACATTTTAGCTATAACATGTTGTACTCCATTAGCCTGAAAAACATTTCAAGTAATTCACACTGGACTTAAAAGAGTTTAACAACTATAGCTAAAGGTGTGGTAGAGTTTAACAACTATAGCTAAAGGTGTGGTAGAGTTTAACAACTATAGCTAAAGATGGGTAGCCATCTTAGATACAATAAAAACCAGGTGCACATTAAATAAAAAAATAATAAACATGTATTTTCACATAATTGCCATAAAAATTCTAATTTTAATTACAAAAGGCCTTTTGGGTACGTAGATTGAGTACGTTCGGTCTTTAAAGACCGCACATACTTAAGCCATTAGAAAGAGGCGTGCCACAGCAGCCTCTGGGAACATTTAAGAAGAGTGGGAGAGGTGAGGTATGTTAAGGAGCTGGGGAATCCCGTCCTCCCCAGCTCCTCAACATACCTCCCCCCTCCATACGCCTATAGTTCTATTCTTATAACCAAGTCTAAGGACCTCTTTGCCACCATTTTTATTTCAATAGATTGGTCTATGTCACAGTTCAACAGTGGATAATTTCTTTAATAATAAGTTCATTAAAAAATCACCGTGATTAGCCCTTTAAGTAATCGCGGCAAATCGCGTGTGTAAGAAAAAAATCCTAAGTGCTGCATGGCTGCAAGCTGTAGCCATGCTGTACTCATGGAACTAAAAGGATCAAAAAAAAAATAAATCCCTACACATACATTAAACCTTACAGTGCTATAATAAAGTTTGCATGTGAAGAAATATATTTACCTAACTAACATTGCACCCTACGTGAGTGCACTCAGCCTGGCTACACTTGCAGTCATGCCGCGCTGCGTTTACAATGTCCAAAAAAAAAAAATCCCTACACATACATTAACCCTTACATTGCTATAATAAAGTTTGCATGTACCTAACTAACATTGCACCCTTCGTGAGTGCACTTACCTTAGGTGGTCATCTCTCCTAATGTAAGTGTTGTATGTGAAGTGTATCGTGTGTATAAAAAATACAAAAATCTTTTTACACTCACCATTAGATATCCGCATCTTGGGAGCCTTCTAATGTTCTTTAAATGATGGCTTCTTGTCTTTTCTTCCAGCTTTCCGAAATTTCTCCTGTTGACACGTAGCTGCAGAGGCTTCTTCTTCCTCCCGGTATCTTCTAATGACATTCCGGCCAGTAGAGGGCAGTGTTTATATACTGAAGGTGACGTCAGGAACAGTAGAGCACCAATGTTGCTGATCCTTGTAGTTCCATGAGTACAGCATGGCTACAGCTTGCAGCCATGCTGCACTTAGGATTTTTACATACAAAAACACATGTCTGTTATACGGACATGTGTTTTTGATGGTCGCGATCGGGGCAAAAAATGAAATCGCAGCTCTATGGCTGTGAAATCGTCTTTAATGAATTACAAACGTTCTATGTTTGTAATTTAAAAAAAATCGGGACCGCGATTTTTGCACCCGCGATTAAAAAAAAAAAAATTGTGTCATTTTTAGCTTAATGAATACACTTTGGCGATTTTTAAGCTAAAAATCACACAATTTTTATAAAATCGCGTTTAATGAATGAGGCCCTTTGGGTGGGATGCACGGTTAATGCTAAGGTCCACATTATTGTCTGCTCTCCTTAAAATCACTAATCTCCGAAAATTTCTTAATGACATTATATGGTGCACTAACATTTGTAATAACTTAAAATTACATCATCCAGGTAGTAGTATTAATTCACTATTGTATATAAGCATACAATCAGTTAACAATTCAAAGTTAACAATTCTAATGTATTTTTCAATATATCTTACCCGTAGTACAGACTGCACTATCTGTAATGGATATGTGACAGTTGTAGCAACAGCTTTAGCAATAGCTCCAATTACAAAGACCTCTAGAGAAGAGAGCTGTTAGAAATAGAAGTAAGAAAGAAAAGAAAATAATTACTGGAAATAACAGACCGTATTCTACAAAATTATACAAACAGAAACCAGGGTCATATTAAACTGGGTACAAATGTACTTGAGATGCAATTGCAAGTCTTAATAAGCGCACCGATTCAAACATACAAACTATAATAATCTGAGATCATCATGTGTCCTAACCACCTCCTGAAAGATTGTGACTTTCTATATAATGTACCGAAATCTGCCCATGCTGCACAAAAGACTGCATTATAGTCAAAGCAACATAGTTGTACAACATGCATTTGTACTGAAACACAGTTGTACAACATTGTTCCATTGAATCAAAAAGTCCATCACCCTGCAATCCCTCTCATTCTGCTGCCCTCTTTATACCTGGAACCCAGGCCGTTCTATGTTCCATCAAATAATAGGAATACCTACTACAAACAAATTATACAGTAAAAGGTGGAAAAGTTAGGCACACGACTGTCCACAGTTCACCCTGCTTGGTAAATTAGTATTTCTTTCTGTTAATTTAGTTTTTTCTTTGATTATTCTTTCCAGCTTTTGATAATATTCTTTATTTTCTCTAGGTCTCCAGAAAATGGGAAGAAACAGATATACAGGACCTAGTGCAACACCGCCATCTATTGGTGCATTTCTTTCACAAAATATCATCTACTCACAATTTCCCTTGTTTTTCATCGCATTGTAAATGACTCTTGTTATCTCTCTCAATCTTCTCTCCACCGGTTTAGTCACATCCACTCTTTTCAGATAAACACCTCTCCTTTTTCACAGGTCGGTGATTCTCCAGCTATTTGGAAGAATAAATTGGACAAGATCTTGTACACTACTGTTATACACCGGAAAGTATTACAAACAAAGATTATACTCACACAAATTAAATCTCTTTCTCTTTTCCAATCCTTTATAGATACCTTTAGGATCAATATTTATTCGTCTAAAAAAGATTAGCAAACTCCATAGTGCAACAATGTATGCAAAACGCTTCCACACACTTGGAACACTCAACGTTTTGCTATCTTGTTGGTTCTGCTTCAATAGATATCTTTAGCCTTCCGGATCTCATAGGTTTGTATTTCAACAAATTATCATCACAAAAAAAATCTTCATAATTAATATGTATTCTACAATAAAAAATCTTTCCACGACAATAAAAATTTTAAAGTTGGACGAAACAGTCTCCTGCAATACCTTTCTTATTCGGTTCTTATTGGAACCTTTTGTTCCCCCCCATGTCGGGGAAAGACTCCACAACGTCCCAAACTTAAAGACAATGAGTCGGGTTCATAATCCCGGACATATTGCACATACGTCCTTAATTTACCGATAATAGCTACAACGCATGCGTAGTAACTATTTTACGTAATCTAAAGACCGCGTATACGCAATCTACATAACAAAATGATACGTAAATTACGTAAAATAGTTACTATGCATGCGTAGTAGCAATTATCGGTAAATTAAGGACGTATGTGCAATACGTTCGGGATTGTGAATCCTGGAGGGGGAAGAGAGGGTTCGGCTTTAGGTAGGCAAGTCGGTGTCCACCTTGGGTGGATTGTGGGTTAGACCCCAACTTGCCTAACTAAAGCTGAACATTCTCTTCCCCCTCCACCGATATTTTGGGCCTTTTATGAACCTGTTATCGGACAGTGAGGAGACTTGGACCTAGGAGGACAGGTACAGTCTTTAAGTTTGGGACGTTGGGAAGTCTTTCCCCGACCTGAGGGACAAGATAGCAAAACGGTAAGCGTTTTGCATACCATGTTGCACTATGGAGTTTGCTATTCTTTGTTAGACGAATAAATATTGATCCTGAGGTTCCTATAAAAGCTTTGGAAAAGAGAAAGATTTAATTTGACGTGTACATACTGAGGACACAAAGTGTGAGTATAATCTTTGTTTGTAATACTTACCGGTGTATAACAATAATGCACGATATCTTGTCCAATTTATTCTTTCAAGTAGACAGAGAATCACCGACCTGTGAAAAAGGAGAGGTGTTTATCTGAAAAGCGTGGAAGTGACTAAGACGGTGGAGAAAAGATTGAAAGAGATAACAAGAGTCATTTACAATGCGATGAAAAATAAGGGAAAGTGTGAGTAGATGAAATATTTTGTGAAAGAAATGCACCAGTAGATGGCAGTGTTGCACTAGGTCCTGTATATCTGTTTCTTTCCATGTTCAGGATATCTGGAGACCTAGAGAAAATAAAGAATATTATCAAAAGCTGGAAAGAATAATCAAAGTGTGAGTAGATAGACTGAGAATTTCATGACTATTATTTCATAACAGAGTCACACAGGGTTGTATTCTCTTTCTTTCCCGAGGGATATTTCATTAGAGTATAGAGAAGAAAGGACGAAACACATCAAGGAAGGGTCATCTGTGAATATTAGGGAGAATAAAAAAAAATATTGGAATTGAACAGATAGAAAAGACTGAATTAACAGAAAGAAATACTAATTTACCAAGCTGGGTGAACTGTGGACAGTCGTGCGCCTAACTTTTCCACCTTTTACTATATCATTGTACCATGATTAGTAAGGATTTTAAAGAATTCATAAAACTAAATCAACAAATCATGATCATGGGAGAGCACACACTTTTGCAATATCATACAAAATGGAAGTGAATTGTTTGATTGGTCTAATAAATAGATAGCTGTGTAGCAGAAGTGAGGTGAGTTAATCATGGAAGGAAACCAGAATAGAGCAGAATCCAGAAGCATTCCTCAATCCCCAATACACGAGAGACACATGTACCAAAATGCTAGAAACACCAAGAGTACAGACTGGGAATGGCACCAGGGGATATAAGTACCAGGAAGGCGAATCAGTTGTAATAGAAGTACCAGAAAGGTTTATCAGGTACAGGTATCAGTTCCAGGTAGTATATGTGCAGGTTTAAGTACCAGATGATAGGTACACCTAAGAGTGCCAGGTTTTATACATGCAGTTTTAAGAAACATATATAAGACCAAGTACTAGCAAGGTACAAGTAAGGTAAGGCAAGTCAAGGAAAATTGAAACTATATGCTTGAAGGTAGAATAGTATGGGTGACAATATAAATAATACATATCTCGACATCCCTATGCAAGCCGATTATACACATTGTGGGAGGACCAAGGCACTGAAACTGTACAGTATGGTCTGGGTTAGGCACTTACATATGACCAGAGATACGCAAGGAAAAGTTAAGGTAGGGTTCTGAACATGTAAGTCAGCTAAATTATGCGTGTGCAAGGGGAGAGCCAGGGGAGTGCATTAAGCTTAATAGTGTGTAACTTGGGAACACTTGCATATGTAAAACGTCTGGATCAGGCCCATAGTGAGTAACACTGAATAATATGAATAAAAGTCTTCTTGCTGTCACTCTCCTCCCTTTATCCTCATTACCCATTTTATTTTGTTTAAAATTCCCTAACCAAATAAACAATTGTTTGCATCCTTTATATGGGTCAATAAAAAAATTAAATTAAAATACAAAAATAAAAAGATTTATTTGTTATATTTTTACATTTTACTCCCATTACAGCAATATGAAAATAGGTAATACTTTTGGAAAATGACTCTGAAGAGGATTTAGCTGTTTTGTTCTAAGTGGGCAGAGACAAAGAATGATAGAACTAATTGGACATAGAAGATCATTTGGACCTAATACACAATTGCATATATCAGGGCATTTACACATTCAGGGCCTGATCCAGACCTACGATGTAGTTAGTACGCTCAGCGTTACATCGTGGGACTCCCCATGACACTCCCCTTGCCCTATTGTATTTACACTCTCTTACGCTGGATGAAGGCTACCCTAACTTCAGCCGGCATAAGGGAGTGTAAATACGCTGGGACTCCCAGCCTCATTACCCTCCCTACCCCCGCCTCCCTGCACTAACCTCGGCGTAGTAACGCTGAGGGACGCCTCCTCCAGCGTTACTACGCTGGTGCTACGGAAGCCCGATCCACAATCAGCCAATCTTACGCCTACACCCGCCGTATTAACTACGGTGGGCGTAGCTCTGGATCAGCCCCTCAAAACGCAAAAAAACTTAATGCGCAAACATGACAATTATGCATCAGTATGCACTACGAATGATTCTGAATAATACTCTGAATAATACACAGTAACCCATTACAATACAAGGCATTATGTCCCATGCATACAATGTGTACGCATAGTGAGTATAAATCATACAGTAAGAGCTCTGCAAAATCCTTACATACAATTTACCATTACGCACAATCCCATTATGTACATGGGATTATGTGTAAAATTTGGATAGGGTTCAGGGCAAAGAAGTTTTGTATGTGCGAGGCAAGTGCACTACCCGCGCATGTAATGAATATAGGATCACACTTTGCTAAAGTTAATTTCTGCTGCGGACACTTTTCGTACTTAATTCAGGATCCAGTTCATTATGTATCTTCCTTTCATTTAAAAGCACCCTTACCCAAATCAATCCCACTAAAGGTAATTGTAAATGCTATTTTTTTCTGACTACATTCACAGTTCCTAACTATACCCTTTATATGTTGTCACCCACATTACTAATTTCACAATTAAATTGTGAAGGAAGGAAATCTAGAAGGAATGGTAAAGTGGTGTCTGGTTGCCTGAGTATTGGAGCAGTGACGAAAGCCTCTTTTAGCTGATGGAAGGCTTGTTGACTTGGAGTTGGCCTTTTTGCAGGATTGGACCCTTCACAGGATAACGAGGTGATGGGTGAGATGACGGTAGAATAGTGCTGGATGAAGCGTCGGTAGAAATTGGGTACTTCTGAGGGTAGTAGGCTGTAGCCAATCCAGGATTGCCTGGACTTTAACTGGATCCATTTGGATCTGGGTTCCCGAGAGGATGAATCCAAGGAATGGAATACTGTCCGCTTCAAAGATGCACTTTTCTAGTTTACAATAGAGGTGGTTCTCCCGTAGGCGAGATAGTACCTCTTTGACTGTCTGACGATGAATGGCCAAACCTTGAGTGAATTTCAGTATATCATCAAGATATAATACTACTGATGTATTCAATAGGTCCCTGAAGATCTCATTCACGAATCCTTGGAAGACAGCGGGGGCATTACTCAGGCCGAAAGGCATTACCAAGTACTTGTAATGCCCGTCACAAGTATTGAAGGCCGTCTTCCATTCGTCTCCGCTTCGAATGCGAATCAAGTTGTACGCCCCTCTGAGATCCAACTTCGTGAAGACCGTAGATCCTTTGATCCGGTCAAACATCTCAGGGATCAGGGGCAAAGTTCTTGATGGTGATAGCATTCAATCCCCGGTAATCAATACATGGGTGGAGTCCCCAGTCTTTCTTCTTCACGAAAAAGAAGCCAGCACCGGCAGGAGAAGAGGAAGGACGAATGAAGCCCCTGGCGAGGTTTTCCTGAATATACTTGGACATGGCTTGAGTTTCAGGCAGAGACAATGGGTAAGTTCTTCTTCTAGGAGGAGATGTTCCGGGTACAAGGACGATTGGGCAATCCCCAGGACGGTGTGGTGGTAAGACCTCAGTGGACTGTTTGCTGAATACATTACATGAATTCTTGGTATTGTACAGGTAGCTCAGGTGATGACGTGGTTTTAGCAAGACGGTGAGGTTTCACTGGTGAAAGACAGTGTTTAAAACAATATCCGCTCCAGTGGATGATCTTTGAAGAACACCAATCCACATGAGGATTATGCTGCTGAAGCCAAGGTAGGCCAAGGATGACTGGGAAGGTGGTCTTGGGTAGCACTAAGAACTGGATGGTTTCTTTGTGAAGGACTCCCGTCTGTAGTTGAATTTGACAGGTTTGGTGAGTGATGGTACCACCTGGTATCTGGCTACCATCCACAGCTGTAAGGTAGATGGGTACAGAGAGTTTCTTGGTAGTAATTTTCAAAGCTTCCACAGTGTCTTGAGAAATAAAATTTTCAGCAGCTCCAGAACCAAGAAGGGCTGTGAGATTGGTGGAGACAGAGTCCAGAATCAGGACAATGGGCAAGGTACAATCTTTGGCGGTGGAGGAGCGAAGTGGCACTCCTAACTTAGGCTCCTCAGACTCGGTTAGGAGCGCGCGTTTCCGGGGCGCTTGGGACATTGAAGACGAAGGTGTCCGGGCTCCACACAGTAGAAACACAGATTATTGTTGGAATGTCTTTGACGTTCTTGATCAGTGATAAGAGATTTACCCAGTTGCATAGGTTCTTCAGATGGAGGCGGTGAGTTTTTTGAACGAGTGGGTAAAGGCGTCTTCGGCCGATAGACCTCTTTCCTTTCAGAGGCTCTCTCCCGATGACGAATATCCACTCGAGTACGGGTAGCAATGAATTCATTCAAGGAAGTTGGTAGCTGAGAAGAGATTAGGTTATCTTTAATGCGGTCTGCTAAGCCATGCCAAAATACAGAGACCAGAGCCTCCTCTCCCCATGATAATTCTGAAGAGAGGGTCCGGAATTGAACAACATACTGACACACGGTCAGGTCCTTCTGGCAAGGCGCCAGATGTCGGTGGCAGCAGAAGTAGACCTTCCAGAGGTGTCGAAGATAACTCTGAAGGTTTCCAGAAAACTGTCCAGATTGGATAACATGGGGTAATTATTTTCCAGAAGAGGGGAGACCCAATCCAGGGCTTGTCCGCTCAGCAAGGAAATGATGTATGCCACTTTAATACCGTCTGAAGGGAAATTTCCTGGTTGGAGCTTGAAATGGAGAAGACACAGATTCAAGAAACCCCGGCAAAGTTTAGGAGTCCCGTCATACTTGGCTGGGGTCGACAAGGGTATATGAGGAATTCCAGAAGAATTTCTAGACGAAGAAGCAGGATTTTGGTGCATTATAGTATTGTTGAACCAACTTGGTTAGCTAGCTCATGAAGGCATATCACCACTTGTCCCATGGTAACTTCCTGTCACGTTCAAGGGGTTATTGGTATCTGTTCCAGGCTTCAGGGAATGAGACAGCTGAGGTGGTGTGAATTGGAAGTTAGCCGGTTTAATAAAGGATGGGTGCATACAGAAATAAGTAGTAAACAATAATGATGAACAGTCATTGAAGCAAGGGGTGCTGAGGGACCAAGGATAATGGATGTGCACTGAGGTAGGAAAGCTGGGTGCAACAGAACCAGGCACCTAGGAGATCTAGTTGTTCTGGCACAGAGTGACGGATCTGCAGGGTTTAAATAGTGCGCCATGCGCACTGATTGGTTGGAGGACTGGAGAGCAGGAATCCTATTGGCGGAGCGAAGTCATGCGGAACTTCCAAGATGGTCGGCGCCCATGGACCGGAGCACCGAAGAGGTTTGGCGCCAGGACCCACGAGGACGCCGCTGCTGCAGATGGTGAGTATAGAGACTGTCACTGCTCCGGTGACAATCTCTGGCTGCTGAGGACACAGGACCGCCAGGAGGAGACAGGCGCTGTCGGTCTGCAGAGCGGGTAAGTGCAGCGTCTGCCGCGATACGCGATACACACATTAGCTAGCTAAACAATATGCAATATCCCTGGCAACCGACATAATGTGGGAATAGATATACCACCATCGGTATATCAAAACTTAGAACAATGGGACGGATCCAGAACTACGTCCGTCTTCCATAGACGGACGTAGTTCAATAAACAGTAGCTACTGCTACTGCGTCCGTCTACTACGTCCGTCTATGGAAGACGGACGTAGTTCTGGATCCGTCCCATTGTTCTAAGTTTTGATATACCGATGGTGGTATATCTTCAGTGCGCAGGGTCCTAAGTTCTTATTCTTTTACATACAAGTCACAGACATTGTTATTTTATTTTGACATATTACACAATTTTCTCTTGTATCTACTTCTACTGCTCCCTGCCTGCTCTATATTTGGACAGTATAAGAAAATCAACTCCAGGAGGATCATAAACTTCTAGATATACAAAGAGAATACATACCATTCCATCAAAGAGGACTACAAATATTACAAAGAAGTCCTCTTATATATGAATAACATTTGGTGACATTTTTTTTTTTTAACCACTCCTACATGCCCAGTGTAACTTTTAGCAGCCTTAAGCTTTGCATCTGAAGCACACAGAAATTCATGGAAGCAACAAGTTCTGGATAGCAACACAGAGAGAGATGGAACGGTTATCTTTAAAAATTATTCAGATAGATGACACATTTGTGTAATCATTTTTGCAATGTGTCACTTAACAATATTAAAAGTGGTTAATACTTGCCAATAAAATTCTGGCAAGCACTTGATGCAGTGCAACCTTCACAACTGCAATCAAATGAATCTCCATACAACTGACATGGAGTGTTTATGTTATTTTAAATTCATTTTTAAGGGTAGATAAATGGACTGCTATTATAAGCTACCTACTTTTGTAGAGAGATCAGTCATTTGTAACATGTTATTTCCAGTGGTCATCTCTAATTGCTTTATATTGTAATAATAGAGATCTGAGCACTAAATGTCAGTAACTACTTTAATTTCCAGGTCATTACTAGTGTTTCAAAAATAAGTGATCTCCATTGCTACAGTCTGGGCAAAAGATTCTCCAAACAACCATTTACTTAATTTAATAAAAATAAAAATAGGCAGCACATTTAACATCACTGAGAAAAGTTCTCAATTAAATATACCCTTGTATGAAACTATTTATACATTTTTCATTTATGTTACAGATAACCAAGAAATTCTACAGATTTTGTACACATTCTACAAAATTTCTCCTATAAAATTTAACTTTTTGCACTTGTAACTAAACAGCCAAACATATTTGTTGTACAATTACATCTATGTTGCCACCTAGTGGCAATTTTGTATTAGATTTCTACAGTTAAGAACATAATTTAGACTGAATTTCTATTGTGTACTGTAATTCTAAAATTCAAAACATTTGGCTGTAAGTAAAGCTGGCCATACACTAGACAATTATCGGCCCGATCTCCCAATTGTCGGGTGATCGGGTAAATAATTGCCCTAGTGTATGGTACAGAAACACTTGGTGCGATTATTTGATCTTTCAACATGTTTGATTTAAATCGGGAGAAAGCTCCCGATATATTAAGGGAGCCAATCAGCAAGCTGAATGGCTCCCTATTGTTCAGAGCTGCTGCTGCTTTATATCTATGTACAAAGCTGCTCTGACAGCTTTGCAGGTATACTTTACAGCTGTCAGAGCAGCATAGCACATAGATATACAGCAGTGGCTATTGCAGGAGTAGTACAGACAGGGATCTGCTAAAACCGAGTTTTGTGAAGCGCAGCTTTGGTTGATTCTTATCTGTATTACTGCATGCAATAGCCGCTGCTGTATATGTACTATGCTGCTCTGACAGCTTTAAAGTATACCTTCACAGCTGTCAGAGCAGCTTTGTACATAGATGTAAAGCAGCAGCAACAGAGATCACCTCAGTCCAGCCTTTCCTCCATTCTATTGTCAGCTCCGCCCCTGCTCTTGCTGGAACTCCTCAGTCTTATCCTCTGTGCTGTTGTATCTCCTGTCTCTTTCTTTCTCAGACCTATTTGTCTACTAAGACAACTTGCTCACCTGTACCCATCGTCCAGCAGGCCTCTCTCATTGCGTGTTGCCTGGTAGTGCTGTCTGTGAGTATTGCATACTGCAGGTTCTCTCACAGGTCACCCTTGCAGCTGTTTTTTTCCTGAATGATCTCACCACATACACTCTGGGCACAGGACATTGTGCATCAGACTACACTGGAAGTGGACTCTGGGGGACCACAACCAGTAGTTAGACTCTGCCTCGGTGTTCCATTCCTATAACAGGGATGCCACTCCATAGCCTTTTTCAGACTCTTGCATTAGGAATTCAAACGCAGTACAAAAGTTATGAAATTGCTGCTAGAGCATTGTGAAAGTGCAAGATATTTTATATAGAAATGATTTTAATAATTATTAATTTAATAATATCTATTTTTTGTCTAAATTCATTCTTTGATATTTTATTGCATTCACATTCCACGCATCATAACCTCTATTTACAGTATACATTACAGGGGTGTGAATCCCCGTAGTGAACCAGTTCGGAACTCATGCCTCGAAGAGGCATAGCAACCGATCCCAGGAGCACCGAACACGGTGCTCCGAAAGGTAAGCCTAACCCTAAGTCACCCCCCCCCCGCGCAGCCTAACTCTAAGTCTCTCCTCCCACAGCCTAACCCTAAGTCACCCCCCCGCAGCCTAACTCTAAGTCTCTCCTCCCACAGCCTAACCCCAAGTCCCTAACAGCAGTGGCACTGTTTTCCGAAAATGAATCGCATACTCACCCACTCATAAAAGAAAAATTCTATTTTGCAATGTGAAACATCGCAGCGGGGACTCACAATGAAAATAACTGTGGCCATCACTCCGCTGCCCTACACTATGGTCATATCATTCCTAAACAATCAAATAGTTTTTGAATCAATTTGTCAATGTTCTAACAAATCACTCCATGCCACACACTAGATCCATACAAAATATATCTTACTAACAATATGTAAGATACAATCAGTTTGTACGTTTTCTTTTTACTTACTTCTGTCTGCTTTCTTAGGAGATGACGCTTTAATCCTTCGTAGAACATGAACTGAATTGCTGGGTTGAAGACCAAAAGGAGAGATGGAAAGGTACCATTCCAGAGGGCCAATACGCCCTCGTGTTGCAAGATTTTTTGAAAAGCATCTAGAATACAACAAATGTATTATGTCAAAATGAAGAAAACTTTATTAGTTAGTCAGCCTATAAAAGGTTTCCATGCATAGTAAAACAAAGACACACAAACAAAGGATGTTAAAACAGTGCCTATTAAAACATCCTTGTGAATTAACCACCTCTATTTCCATATCTGTCTAGATCTAAGATGCAGCAGCAGTGGAGGTCTGGATTCGACACAATAGTCAGGCGCTCCCCTCTGTCAATGCTGAGAATAGCATCACAAAGCATCACATAACATCACACAGCACTTATTTTATTTTATTACAAACTTATTTGCTCCTTTTTTGATAGAATCAGTTACAACTGAAAATTTACAATGATGAATTACAGAAAATCCTGTTATACACTGTCAAACTGATCATGAATGCATGCAAGCACCTACATTTCCCACTGCCATTTCCTTTATTCCCGGAGGGTTCCCTGACTGTTTCCTAGCAGCCAGTACAGCAGCCAGAGGTGGAGACATGATAATTGCTAGTTCCTGATTTTCAAGAAGTTAATGTTGGCTGTCCTTACTCTGATTAATAGCCTTCTGCTGTTACCTTGTTCCTGTCTACTATTGTTGGTTCCTATTTATCTCCTTCTGTTCCTCTTGCCACTAGTGCTGTGTAATTTCCATCTGACCCCAGCTTTGAGTCTATTTCCATCCAACTCTTATATTGGGTTACTTCCATTTGACACATTTGCTGTGTTATTTTTATGCATAACTTGTTGGGTGGTTGTGCTGTCCTTGGGTGGTGTACCTGATCCTTTATGTACAATTATATCCAAGATTTCAGCTCCCTGCCATGGGTTTCATGCATTATGTCTGAAATATTCAGTCTCTCATCTTCAGCAAAATCTGGTATTGAATATCGATCCTTGGCCCTGTCTTTTTGTCCTACCTAAGGAGCAGTTTGTGTTCAGTGTTTATCTGTCCTGTCTGTCTTGTGTCAGTCTGCTATGAGAGCCCACTAGGTTTCAGATGATCTTTGTGGTTGGCGCCAGGGGCTGTGATTTGCTAGGAGTCTGCAACCCAGTCTGTCTCGACCACCAGGGGCTCCAATGAACATCAGACTCATAGTTACATTCTGCACCCTGGTGCTTAGTCACCCATAAAAAATAATTTACATCTAAAGTGGTTCCAACACTAATTAGTAAGAGTCCCTATATAGGGCCATCCATTGTGTTTTTAAATTAAGAGATAACACAAGGAGACACCCCTTAACTTCTCCAAACAGTCTGTGCAACAACATATCTAGGCAACTGTGGTCCCAAATCTTCTTGCAAACAGTTACATAAAATTCTGGTTGCTCAAATCAATTTACAGGTTTCCAAACTTATGCATGAAAGGATTTTTCTCCCTATTATACTGTCCATGAAAAAAATTGAGAGAGAGAGAGAGTGAGAGATGGAAAGAGTCACTCTATGGCTAT
>WWET01007974.1:16861-33315 GCA_011038615.1 Limnodynastes dumerilii | reverse complement strand
ACTGATTCTTATTCAGTGCGCCTGGGCAGAGCAGATTGTCAGAGATCTGACAGCTGGCGGACTCCTGCAGCGCCACTTGGCCCGTTTGGCGCCTGGAGCTCGAGCTCCAGTTGCTCCGCCCTCCCTACGCCCCTGGTTCCCAATCAAGGCCCTGAGGTGCAGAGGGGTTCGCCGGCTCCAGACGCACTGATTCTTATTCAGTGCGCCTGGAGCCGGCAGACTGTCAGAGATCTGACAGCTGGCGGACTCCTGCAGCGCCACTTGGCCCGTTTGGCGCCTGGAGCTCGAGCTCCAGTTGCTCCGCCCTCCCTACGCCCCTGGTTCCCAATCAAGGCCCTGAGGTGCTCCTCAGAGGGGTTCTTCTAGGGGAGCCCCCTGTTGCTATAGGGATCAGCCAAGGTACACAGCTAGTACTGCAGCACAGTTTGGATAGGGGGAGGGGTACCTGTCCCCAGCAGCGAGCAGAGGGTTCCTGGGTTCCAGCCAGGAAGTACAAGGGTGCTGGTGGTTGGAGCGATGGTGCTTACAGCACTAATTCTGGGATTGACAGCTGGGCGCTATCAATCCCCTGCCTGAGTCACAATGGAAGTCCTTCTCAGTAGGGTCCAAGATGGTGGCGCGTTCCTCCACGGGTGGTGATGGAGCAGGTAATGGCTTGCAGGGAGGGCAGACCCCAGTCCAGTCCCAGTCTTTCAAGAGGCAGCCCCCGGAGGTTCCAGCCAGAGCCCCGGTCCGGACGTCAGCAGAAGCCGGGCACTCTGATCTCCCGGCGGCGCGGAGAGGCGCGAACAGGCTGACAGGCCCAAAATGCCGCAGGCAGGCCGGAGTCCCTCGGGCGGGCAGGCGGGACAGGTGCGGGCACCGGAGCGGAGCCGACCCACCAACAAACCCTACAGTGGGTACCGGAGGGCTGTGAATGCCCGGTAACAGGGCTACACTGGGGTTAAGGGAGAGGGCTTGCCGGAGCTCCAGAAGTGTGCGGCCGCTCTCGCTCAAGCCAGGCCATGCCCCCAAGCCTTCTGATCTTCATTCTCCATGCCTCATCAAAGTTTTCCATCAGAAATTTCCCTCCAAGCCTCATTAAGGTGTCTGAAGTCCACCCTTTTGAGGGAATGTGGGAAGGGTACTATCATGATTCTACAGTATTCACTATGATTCACTGCACATTATGGTTGCTTTGTTTACAATTGCTGGTCACATGACTCCTTTAGTTTAGCACTTACTGGTGTTCACTGTCTGCTGCAGGCATTACCTCGTAGGTGCTCTTCATTGCCTTGCTGAGCTCCCTCATCACCTGCTCTATTTAAACCATCCATTGACATCACTTACCTAATAGAGCAATAGGTTATCTTAGCCTGCTGACTTGTCTCCTCAAGTTTGCTTGTGTGTTCTGGTTCCCTGGATTCCGGTAACATTACACTCATCAGTTCCATTGTCTCATTGTGTTTCTGTTGCTACCCGCTGGTATTTTGATTCCTTACTTTCTCAGTGTCCTGCTCCAGTGTTACAACATCTCTGATTTCTGCACTGCTGTTTCTCCTGGTTCCAGCTCCAGCTCTGTCATTGTATCCAGCTGTGGTAGCAATGACTCCAATACCTGTCACCACTACTCCTGCTCATCTCAGATCTTGCATTACTGTTTTTGTGTCTGTGTGACTCATAATTCTCCTACTGCAGATACCTGCGCTGGAGAGCTGAGGTGAGCATCAGCTGTCCTTCTTTCTTTCAAGGTCCATGACAAAATTTCAGCATTCTCCCCCTGATGGTGGTCTTGCATACATATAACTTGCAGCATTAAGCCATGACATAATTTTCTTATAATTGCGATCTTATAACAATATTGTCTCTGTACAGTATCTTCTCTAAGTTATTGGGTCGGATCTGAAAATCTGTTGCCACAAAAGGCCAGATTTACTAAGGAGCAAGATAAATCGCCCCTTAAAATCACGGGACATTGCTGGAGTTTTGTGGCGATTCCTTTTTTTAAATTGCCGTATTTACTAAGGGGTGATTTACTCCGGGGATTTACAATCTCCAGTGATGTTTGGCAATTTTTAAAAGGTTTATTTGCCATGATTAAGTTTGCAATCGCGGCAAATAAACTCTTTAAAAATTGCTGGAGATTATGAAAATTATTTTTTTTTATATTTTATTTTTTTCCATTTTTTTCCATAAAATGGCTGCCACAGCATGCCATTAACCCTCAGCATGCTGTGGCATCTATTACTATAAGGCACAACATGCCCTTGTATTCCAGGGCATGCTGTGCCTTATAGTTCCCTAAGCGGCAGCATGCCAAGGGTTAATAGCATGCTGCCACAACCACAATGTGCAACGATCAGATTATAACACATATAATGCCCCTCCATTTTACTATAAAGTGAAAATACCCCTCAGTAGTAAGTAGTAAGCAATGAACTAATGAACTGTCCCCTCCGTAGTTAATAAGCAATGAACTGTCCCCTATGTACTTAATAAGCAATGAACTGTCCCCTCCATAGTTATTAAGCAATGAATTGTCACCTCCGATGCCTCATAAACCTTATATTGCCCTCGAAAAATTTAAAACTACATTAAATATAGGCCGGGTAAATTTACATAGTAATGTAACCTATTGTTTGGAATATGGGAAAATACACATCATTTACATATGTAGACATTTAAAATAATTATTCAAATTTTTTCCTCATACTCACAATTCTGTTGTCTTCTTTCTTGACCGGCGTGGATCGGCTCCTCTTCATCAGATGGCAGGGGCTCCCGACGTCCGTACTCTTTATGGTCCCTCCTGCAAATGTCAAATTTTGTCATTACAGGGACCCTATTTATAAGGTGTGAGGCGTAATCCTCAGACGGGGCCTAATCAGGGTCTAAATCACTAGGTCAAGACCTGCCAGAACCCCTTATCAGTATGAGCTGGGTTTCTTAATTCCCATCTTAGACATGTGTCTCGAGGTGCTACTTGCTATGACATGACAGGGGAAATGCTTATATTTTGAGGGGCACTGGAAACCCGAGTCACAGACATTTCTGAGAGAACAAGGTTCCACCAGAGAACCTTTGCAATATATCTCCCAAAAGGACAGTCCATACTGTGCCATGATGGGAAACCAATAATGTAGCACATAGGGAGCACACTGACATGGTCAGACCTTATGAATCACCTGCAAATTAAACTTACTATGGTATATTTTTAGTAGAACTGACAGTTACAGATTGTGTAAATGAAACATCACACAGACTCTGGTAATCTATGGTAATGGTATAGTATGGTAATCTATAATGGTAAAAATACTTATGTATGATACAGGTTCTTATTCTACGATCCTCAACAAATTTCTATCATGTTTTTTAGGTGCCACCAGGGCGGTGCTCTGACCACTGTGCTCCCGGATACAGAAAAGTTCTCAGAGAAGGATTTCATATTTGTTGCTATGCTTGTATTTTTTGTCCAGAAGGAGAAATATCCAATATAACTGGTATGCACCCTATGGAATTACATGTTTAGAACTATTGTTTTTTTATGAAAGGATAAAACTAAAATAAAAATGATAATGCTCCACTTACAATTATTTACAAATTTACAATTCTTTAAAAACACCCACATTTAAACTATCCAAAACACCTAAAAAGACAAAAAAGGGTTTACTATAAGAGGAATAGTAATTGCTTTCCAATGGGATTCCAATGCTATTATCTTCCAATAACAGCTTCTTGATCCTTAATATGGAAGATGGAGTAAACTATAGGTCTATTTATGATCTACTCTGTATCAATAGAGATAATTGATTATAATAGAGAGAATGTAGAAAAATATTTGAAATGGCCATTGTTTAAATAAATCATATAGGGCTTAATTTATATTTAAGAAGGAGCTCAAAATAACAGATGAACGTTACAAATGGGCAAAACCATGTTGATTTCAGGGGGAGTCAGGTTAATTGTATTCTTTGCATGCAGGGAGATATCTTTGAATTGTTTACAGCACACAGATTCTGACCAGCATTTCTATTACACTGTTATATAGACTTAGGATAGGAAACACTATCTCTCAACTCTTATTCTGTTTGCAACAGTTGAAATGTGACTCCCCTGCAATCAACATGGTTTAGCCCAGGAGTAACTTTCCTCTCCTCAAGCTCCTTCTGAAATCTGAACCAGGCTCATAGTAATGTAGTAGAATGAAAAAAATATTGAGCCAAGATTTCAACAAAGATAAAAACCACATAAAATTGACAACATGAATATATACATATATATCCAGCCTGCTGTGAGTGGTTGCAACATTGCTGATTAAACAATTTTTTTTAAAATAAATCACCTCTTTTTCAATAAATCAACCTAGCCTTGGAAGTGACTACTTTTAATTTCAATGTATATATTATATATAAAAATCAGGTGGCAATGTGACTCCTTTAAAAACATTGCTGAACTGTAGCAGAAGGAACATTTAAACTGTTTCCTTGCTCAGATTTGGTAAGTCGATTAAGCATAAAGCTATACATCATGTTTCTTTCTATCTACTAGATTTTTGAGACCCACATATAGCTAATGTGGCATCCTAATTCTAAATTACAGAAGGGAGATATAATAGATTAAGAGTTTGAAAATAAGAGGAAAATGGGTAAAAATTTACACATGGACTAAACCATGATGAATTTAGTTTTAAGGAACCTTATGGCATTTAAGAGTGCCATAGGTCTTCCTAAAGTAACTTTGTGTATGTTCCTTCTTAAGAAGGAAAATACTCATGGAGAAAGCCTCGCCAGCTAATCTAAATTCCCTCCCCCCTCCCATTTCTAGCTAAAATATCCCAGATGTGGCATTACGCCGCCTCCTTCTGCCTAAACTACTCCGTGCGGTCTTTGTAGACCACACTAAGTCAATCTACGTACCTAAGTAATACGTAGATTGTGTAATTGATCTGCTACGCAGGCGTGGCATGTCATTACGGAAAAGACTATAGTTAAGAAGCAGCAAATCCTTAAGCGTGAATATGGTGGTCCATAATGACCAAATTAAACTTTTGTTTACATTTGGGCTAAAAAATGTCACCCCTCATCTCTTTTAATCCAGATTTACACAAAATGGGCCCGATCCAGACCTAAGTGATTGTTACGTTGCATCGCGTAGCGTATTTACGCTAGTGTATTTTCTATGCACTCCCCTAGGCAATCCCCTTGCTCGTACGTACTTTTGTCATTTTCCCAAACCGTGCCTTAACTTTTCAAAGCCTAAGTACTGACATACGTAATGAATTCACGTACGTAACGGCCTAATACTGTACAATTTAAATACCTCCCTCGGCCTACAAAGCGGAAATACGGGTGTTGTATGGATGCCCCCCGCCCCTTCGTTTGTAATTATGCTAATGGTTCAAACAATCAGAGTTACATGGCATAACATGCACAGTAAATACAAATAGGTGACTTTACATCAGCGGCTAGCATAAAAACGCTAGCGCACTCAGGTCTGGATGAACCCCAATGTTTGTTTTCTGCTTCTGCATGCTCACATATGCACACTGCATACTACCAGTAAGGATTTAGACTTCCATACTGGCTGTGTTCTTGACAGTAAAGCAGGATGAGGTGGGTATACGCGATAGATGGGAGGTATTTTAATTGTACAGAAAAGGGCATTTTCTGTCTTTATGCTCAATTAAACTTCTGTTCCATCCTTATTTTAAGGCAGCAGGTTGTGGAAAATTTAAGGTGGAGTGAAGGGATTCTAAGTTAATCTGTATGAGGAGAATGGTTTTCCCTTCCACGCACAGGACTCGGCGGGGATCCAGATTTGGGTCTCAGCTACAGCTGTTCTTGTAACTACAAGCCCAGATAAAGTGAAGGTCTGGTACTGGTCTGTATCATTTCATTTTGTTTCTGGACTCAACTTAAGTCTTAAAATTTCCCATTGTATTTTTACGCTCCGGTCTTATTGGTGCTCTACCTACCCTTTACCAACTACTCCACAAATCCATTGCTGCACTTCTGGAAAAACTCTAACAATCATTAAGATACAACAAAAATATAACAGTATCTTAAAATGATTGCAATAAACCCAACAGTTTTATTTTCTCTTGCAGACAGTGAAAATTGCCAGAGATGTCCTGATCACGAATGGCCAAATGAAAAAAAGAACAAGTGTATACCAAAAATCTTTGAGTATATGTCCTATAGGAATGACACAGTAGCTGTGATATTTACAATTACCTCTGTCTTTTTTTCTACTACAACTATTTTTATCATTGGAGTATTGGCTTTGTTCCGGAACACTCCCATAGTCAAAGCTAATAACCGTAACCTCAGCTTCATTCTCCTTGTTTCACTTATGATGAGTTTACTCTGTGTCTTTTTGTTCATTGGTTGTCCAGTAAATAAAACTTGCATCTTACGACAGATCTCCTTTGGAGTATTTTTCACTGTAACATTGTCTTCTGTGTTGGCCAAGACTATCATGGTTTGCATTGCTTTCAAAGCCACCAGACCGGGCAGTTACTGGAGAAGACTGATGGGAGTCAAACTGCCTAATTGCATCATGATAGGCTGCTCATCTGTCCAGGTTCTGTTGGGTGCAATATGGTTTTCTATTTCTCCTCCATTTCAGGAGTTCAATATGGACTCTTCTCCTGGGAAGATCATCATTCAATGTAATGAAGGTTCTGTGTTGGCCTTTTATTTCATGTTGGGTTACATGGGATTCCTGGCAACTGTAAGCTTTGTTTTGGCTTTTATGGTGAGGACATTACCTGACATTTTTAATGAGGCCAAATACATCACCTTCAGCATGTTGGTGTTCTGCAGTGTTTGGATATGTGCCATCCCAGCCTACCTCAGCAGTCACGGGAAGAATATGGTCATTGTAGAGGTGTTTGCTATTTTAGCTTCAAGTGTTGGCGTTTTGAGTTGTATATTTTTTCCTAAATGCTACAATATATTACTAAAACCAAAATATAGCTTTCATATACATACATTTAAAAGAAACTCTCTGCAGTCTGAAAACACCAAAAGCTGATAATTATGTAAAGGAAAAACAAACACCTATGACGGCGTACTGAAAAACTAGTTATTTCAATCAACTCCCTTTATAGTGATGTAGTGGAAATTAGGTTAACACACAGGATAGCATTAATAAAGTACATTATATACATAATGAAGAAACCTACTGATTTTCAGGGTTGTTACATTCTCTGAATGATTTAGTAAATATTTATGTCCAAATGCTACTAGTGATTGCTTTGTTTCAGCAGTTATTCACTATTAATATATTGAACAAAATTTAAATAAAAAGTTATTTTGAGAATAGATGTACTTTGAGTACATATGCATGTGTTCTTAATTACCTTTCACATATAATTATGTGTGTATTTCCTTTCTATATCTCTAGAAGACTACAAAAAGCCAGAGACTGTAAAAAGTGCAGCCTGCCTCCAATAACATGGGCAGAAGGTATAAAGAATGTAACATGTTAAATAAAATCATATTAAATAAATCTAGGGTTTAACTAGGTACACAATGACAGCAAATCAAATAACAGATAGTTTACAGATAGTTAACAGATAGTTTATAATACCAAATAACAATTTAAGCATTCTTGAGATAATAATAATAATAATAATAATAATAATAATAATAATAAATAATGTTAGGTTGTCTGCAATAAGGTAATATAGACAAGTATTCTTTGTATGGCACAAACTAGCTTCTGATGGCAATGTTTTATTGTACACATTTCTACTGAATGCTAATGATTCATTGACTTTGCTGTAAATTTTAATAAAATATGTCTGATATTACATGTTGAATATAACGAATGGTGCTTTCTTTACTATTACATGGACATATGGGGCCTGATTCAGAGATCCGATATTAACGATAGTTAGGTGCGTATATTTAGGATCGGATCGATTTTGCATCAACTGCACATGCGTAGTAAAAGTGCAACGCCATGTACGTTGAAGTTAGGGGCGGAAATACCTCAAGGTCGGACTTGTGAATCAGTCGGGAAGAAATCCTAAGTGAAGTCCAGCGGAAATCTACGAACCAAAGGATTTGCATAGAAATGGGCGGGGGGAGGCATTGAGATGAGGGAAAGTGGGCACGCTTACAGACATAGGACACTAAATATACGCAACTATTGCATATAAGGTCGGAAGTGAGTGCGGCCAGATAGGGCAAGTCAATGCAGGTCTAACTTTAGGTCCGGCCGCTGTTTGCAAGGGGAGTGACTGTTTATTCAGTGGGATGTAACCTGCTCCGAACTGCCACTTAGATGCGTATATTTGCGATCCCACCGCCGACGGATCTCTGAATCAGGCCCATGGTTTTTAAAAAGACAGAATGTTGTGTCAAAGTGTCACAAAATAAAAATAACAAAGTAACATTGAAAAGATCATGGGCCATATTCAGAGATTCGTTTTAATGATGTACGCAATTATATGCACGGCCGGAGCAAGGAAGCACCCACAAACAACCCCAACACTCCCCTCTCCCGGACGTGCTGTCAAGGACTAGGACGACTAGACCACTCTGTTCTTTCTGTGTGGACTTACGTGCGTATATGTGCTCCTTCCATGTGATTCTTGATAACCGCGCCTCCATGTGTTCATTTAAATGCCTCCCCCCACCCACTTTTATGTAAATTTTTCCATGCGTTGGTTTTCGTGCGTATGTCCCCAAGTTCGATTCACATGGATGTCCCTTAGGCACTTCCATGCGTATGGTCAACGTAAATAGCGTAACTTAAGTTACTACGCAAGCGCAGTTGATCCGATCCTAAAAATATGCACATATCTACCCTCATAAATGGATCTCTGAATATGGTCCCATGACTCAGGGTTTTTCTGATTCAAACATGAGGAACACACGGGTAATCTGAATGTTAATGTTTATTTGAATAACAACAGAACAAATGGAAATCAGAAAAAGGATATAAGCTGACACAGCAGGAAGGACACATAGGCCAAATGAGCAAACAGAAGGGCACAAGACAGAGAGAGTGCTGGAGATATGGACATACACAGCAGAGGGTAACCAGAAGAGATAGACAAAAGGGTATAAGAAATAAAGAACAGATGAAAAAAAAAAAAGGAATTCATTTAATAAAAAATAACCTCTCCCACTAGACACATAATAAAACTTAAATTACAACTACACTACAGTCCGCAGCAAGCCCAGGCTGCTATTAAAAGTATTTGCACGCTGGCACTTACGATGTAGGGACTGACCCTTCACTTACGGTGGCTCTATCCCCACCATATAGGCAAAGATAGCCATGTCCGGGGCGGGGTAAGCCCCGTTTAAGTTAAGGTATGAATCTGAACACGTAAGTGCACGCCCCACTACGGGAGCGTAGCTAAAGACCCCTACATGCACGTAAATCATACATAGGTCTGGATTCGGCCCATAGAGAGGAAGTTAGAATGCATCCCATTAGTAAATCATTGAACCTTTGTTTACTTATCAATTAGCATCTTATGGATTCTTACAGACAATGGAGCTGACATCACCCACTCAATACACAGGATAAGTCATACACTCTCTTTGTAGGACATTAATTGGGTGATGTCAACTTAATTGTCTGGTTTCTGCACCAATCCAAAATATGCTAATTGATAAGTAAACAAAGTTTTAAGGATTTCTGAAACCCTATTCAACTTTCTCCAGCAGGTGGGGCCATCATGTATGGCACATGTTTCCATGGGGAAGAGGCACAGGGATGAGTCCATTGGAAACAGGCAATAGAATACTGAGAGAAGTCCAAGCCATTCAGCATTAAAAGTATATCTCATTGTCCTTTTACCAGACTCAACTCACCCTTAACAATCACCTCAAAGAGAATTCTTCAAGCAACGTCCATTGTATATCTTTAATAACTTTTTGTATTAATTTAAATGTATAATTAACCAGTAACCTGAACCAGTGAACCCTTTATTCCAACACAGACCTCTACCATCACAGAAAAGAAAAATACCCACTCCCCCCATTTTTTAAGTTTTATGCACAACAACACACACTAACTCCTATACACCCACATGAACTACAAATCAAAAAATAATAAGCTATCATCTGTTACATGCCGCTGCCACCGCAATGGGCGGGCAGGCATGTTTAGCTCACCTTCTCCCTGCTGTAATGATGGGCGCGTACATGGCGGTTCTGGCATGTAAACACTGCACACGTGGAGCTCCGCCAGAGCTTCGGGCAGGCGCTCTCCACTCCTGTTGTCTATTGGACGTTCCCCTCTCTCTTAGGGGACGTCCTTTCATTGTTGGTAGGCAGGGCGGCTGCTGACCCCCAATAATTTTCTATCTTAATGGCTCCAATTGCCACGCTCACCAGAAAAGATGCAGATCCAACAAGATGGTCCAAAGAAGCCCAAAAGGCTTTCCAGGCTTTAAAACAGGCTTTCACCATGGCTCCTATTCTCAAGCATCCTAATCCGGAATCACCCTTTGTAATTGAAGTAGACGCTTCGGATATGGGGGCAGGGGCAGTTCTTTCCCAAAAAGATCCTCAGGAGTCCAAATGGTATCCTTCCGCCAATTTTTCAAGACAATTATCTCAAGTATAGATAGGGAAACAGAGCGCTGAACAGATATTCAATAAAAATATTATTTGTTTATTAACAGAGCATAAAAAATATGTATATATTAAAATATCCGTAGATATCACTCTACCACAAGTACTTAATGTATACACTGCATAAATATGGGTATATTGTGAAGAAATAATTAATATTGCTAGCAATATGTCAGTCCCTATATTTGGCCAAAAAGATTTGTTGTATCTGTGTATTTGATTGTAGACTTCAGATGATGATGCCGTTATTATTATGTTATTAATGTCCTTTGTGTGTACACACATATATTATATAATACACTTTATAATAAAGCTTTACCTAATTCACTATGGAACATCTATTCTGCAAACAGAAAATTGATAACCCCCCTCACACAAAATATTACTGAGCAAGTGTAATAATATACATAAAGACATTGATAGAGTTCCAATTAGGCAGTTTATTTTGTTAACCTCCCTCATTTTAGCCATTGATCCCATAGCTTATCAATGTTTTCTGCTTTTTCCTTTAAATAAACTGGCTCTGGCTCATTCCATCTGGTTCCCCTTCCGACAGCAGCCTTGCACCTGTTCACACCTCCTCTCCTGTTGGATTCCATTGAACATTTCCTCCTCTGCCAGGGCTATTCTGGCACACACAACCTTTCTGTCATTCAATCCATCTGTCAGAAGTGAACCTTGTTTACAACTAGCTTCTGTTTTTTACTTTGAGAATTGAAGCACCTAAAGGTCATTGTCAAATGCAATCTCAATGCAGCTTGCAGTATTCCTCTGCTAACCATCCTAATATTGTTTCCCTGAGTACATTTTAAAAATGAATTTTGAGTATTACACAGTGATTATTTGAAGATGAGATATAGTTATCTTTTTAATTATAAATGATAAAATCAAGGCCATGGATATATTTTCTTCTCACTGCATGACTGTGCTTATTTTTGCCAAGACTGGCACAGAAAATATTTCACATCAAGCAACAAATTTAAATGCTAAGACGAAGTAAAGATATTTCTTATTTACAAAACAAGGGGAGGATTGAGTGCTTTATGGCCAACTATTTAGTACTATATTACCTCAGTTATGATCCCCGAACTGTCCAAAAGAAAAGAAAGAGGCTCTGTTTCATTGAACCTGAGAAAATGTGCAACAAGCCGAAGTGACCACTCTAATGTTTTGCCTGTTTCTATTAGTAGTTCCATAGCTGCTAATCAGGTTGAAGTGAATTGTTAGTAGATATGGATTGTTTTTAATTTTATTAAATTACTTTTACACATTCTATTACTTTATTTGGATATTTTGCTTCTCTCAACCTCAAACATCTGAAAATCACTGCATTTAAAATAAAATAAAATCCTGCTTTTAATCTAGACCCAAACACATGGCAAATAGTGAGACAGTAAAAGGATTGTTGGAGTGCGGGAATGACAGAATAACAGGTTGTAGCCGGTGAGATAATATTGTATCACTTATCAGGGTAAAAAACAAACAACAGCAAAAGAAACTATTTCTCTGCAGTCTGCTACAATGCTACAAACGCCACTGGACTCTTTTTTGTGCCCTTGACTACTAAATATCAGAATTGTGTTGTCATAATATTACCTTTAACAATTTTGTTTCTGTAGTAATAACCATAGTGCCCCAATTTTGCTCAAAGAAATATGCATAAGACCTTTGTAATGTCAACATAATCATAATAGACCAGATTACTTGTTGTAATTTTCTCTGTATTTCTGTGTTCTGCACAAGCCCACACATCCACACAAGTGGGTAACTTGATATTAAAATGTTATAATATTGGTGTGCTGACTTCTCATAGGAGAGGTGGAGGGGTTAGCAGAACGATCACATCTGATGCTGCAGAATTCAGGCACTGCACATTGGGGGCTGCAACTCTCACCATCCATGCAAGATACGCATGGCAGGTGGGCATAGGTATTTAAATTGTACAATAAGGGCTTGGCAAACCCTTCCGTACAATTCAATATTTCACATGCACAGAGATGCATTGGAGTTTCTGTCAGAGGGTATAAATAGGCTTGAGAAAAGCCTCTTGAGAAAACCCTGCAGTGGGAGA
This sequence comes from Limnodynastes dumerilii, assembly GCA_011038615.1. Lineage (NCBI taxonomy): Eukaryota > Metazoa > Chordata > Amphibia > Anura > Limnodynastidae > Limnodynastes > Limnodynastes dumerilii. The sequence goes on along the minus strand of WWET01007974.1, from coordinate 20,664 downwards.
AACGCGTCGAGTTACGTAGCAGCACAATCCAGATACACTCTTTACCACTTTACTACTTTATTTCAACTGTGGAGTGACAAGCTGCGTTTCCAAAAAAAACCCTCCGAATCATCTACTTGTCATATTAATACTGCAGCCGCATATAACCTACAGATCCCGGACTACAGAGTGGGCGATCGAGCCTACAGGCTCCGGAGCTATTTAGCAAAGTTATAAACATCCGCCCCTCTGCTGTGTATGCGGGCCGACCAACGAAGTTTGTGCAGGCTGCCACGAGGAGAGCTAATGGAAAACGGAGTGGGCAAAATATATTAAGAAAGACCAGTCACCATCTGAATCTCCGGGACGTGAGTAAATATATTATATTGTGAATTCAGCCAACGCTATTGTGAACTCAGCCAGCGCTGTCTGTGCACAATACTTACTGAAACTGTCTCCATACGTCTGGCTGCAACATTGTAGCAAATCATCAAGTGAGGCTGGCTATTGAATAAATATACAGCATCACAGAATGTATGTCGTACTGCAATTAATTAATTATCTAGTCCCTGTGTTGATATTCCACAAAATTGTTCACTGTGCTTGCCGGCCTGGGACTCTAACTTACTGTGATATCATCTAAATATATGTGTGTACACACAAAGGACATTAATAACATAATAATAACGGCATCATCATCTGAAGTCTACAATCAAATACACAGATACAACAAATCTTTTTGGCCAAATATAGGGACTGACATATTGCTAGCAATATTAATTATTTCTTCACAATATACCCATATTTATGCAGTGTATACATTAAGTACTTGTGGTAGAGTGATATCTACGGATATTTTAATATATATATTTTTTATGCTCTGTTAATAAACAAATAATATTTTTATTGAATATCTGTTCAGCGCTATGTTTCCCTATCTATACAGTACACTTTAGGGGACTGACTCTCCCCCCAGAGCTGCGACAGTTGCAAAAAGATATTTTACTGGTTACAATATATCCAGCGCCTCTGATTGAGAAAATATTTTCTCAATATTATATATCTAACAAATTATCTCAAGCAGAAAGAAATTATGACATTGGAAACCAAGAACTTTTAGCCATCAAAATGGCTTTCAAGGTGTGAAGGCATTGGCTCGAAGGTTCGGTACACAAGATCATGGTCCTCACTGACCACAAGAACCTCGCATACATCCAGTCTGCCAAGCATTTGAACCCTTGCCAGGCCCACTGGGCTTTATTCTTCACGAGGTTCAACTTCAAAATTTCGTACAAACCCAGATCTCTCAATCACAGAGCGGATGCCTTATCCCGTTTTTTCCTTCCAGAATATGGTCCCTCCCTCCCTCCCTTACCTATCATTCTACCAGCATTCATTATGGCCAGACTCACCCAGGATCTTAAAACCCGCTAACTCTCTGTTCAAAATCAAGATCCCAAACAAGGACCCATGGGTCATCTCTTTATTCCCAAAAATCTGAGATAGCAGTTTCTTCAAAAGAATCATTCTTGCAGATCCGCTGGGCACTTGGGAGTCCAAAAGACTCTAAAATTGTTGTTCCATTCTGTCTGGTGGCCATCCATGAGGCAAGATGGGAAGGATTTTGTCAACTCCTGTGCCCTTTGTGCCAAAAACAAGACCTAACGGGCCCCACTTATTTGTCCTCTCTTACCTCTTTCAGTTTTAAATTGTCCGTGAACACACTTGTCCATGGATTTCATTACGGACCTCCCAGTTTCCCAAGGATTCACTTCTGTCTGGGTAGTGGTAGACAGGTTCAGTAAAATGGCACACTTCATTCCTTTACAAGGGCTTCCAAATGCACAAATCCTATCCGGTTTATTTATTAAATACATCTTTAGGCTCCCTGTGCATCCGAGGGAAATAATTTCCGACCGAGGTAACAGTGTGAAATTACGCCGGCCACAGGAGTGTAACAGTCCTAACCCACCTGGACCTGATCGTAAGTACCTAAGCCGCCCTCATTTTCCTACCTCCCCTCGCCTTCCTTCCCTTACTGTTGCGTGGTTACGGCGAGGAACTCCCCCTCAACCGTAACTACGCAACAGTTAGGGAAGCCCGATCCTAAGGAACGGGTTTCTCTAACTACGCTGGGCAACATCTGCCCGGCGCATGCGCAGATCGGCGAAACTGTTCAGGATCAGCCCCATCATCCCTATCTAACACCCTAAAACCCCTAATATCTAAATGGCAAAAAATAAAAACTACCATCCCTATCTAAACATCCTACAACACCCCTACTACCCATATGGTAGAAAATAAAAACCACCATCCCTATCTAAACACCTAAATACACTAACACACTCTCACTACCTATATGGTAAAAAATAAAAACCACCACCCCTATCTCCCTAAAACACCCTTACTAGCTATATGGTAGAAAATAAAACTACCACCCCTATCTAAACACCCTTAAACAACCTTACTACTATCATAGTAGAAAATAAAAGCCACCACCCCTATCTGAACACCCTATTATCTATATAGTAGAAAATTAAAACCACCATCCCTATCTAAACACCTAAAACACCCCTACTACCTATATGGTAAAAAATAAAAGCCAACACCCCAACCTAAACATAATTAATATCTAGGAAAAAGAAGGAAAGCGCCTTGGGGTATATATAAAAGAGTAGAAATTTATTAATACACCTGAAAAAGGTAACAATAGATTATTTTACACTAAAATATAACAATACAGAATCTGACAAAAAAAAAATAAGGATGGAAGCCAGGGCTCATAGGTACCTTATGGCAAAAAAATCAATAGTCCATTGGTGAAGCAAAAAGAACACTGAGCTCAGAATTATAAAAAATGTAATAAGGAACGTTCCCAAAAAATAAAAAAAAATAAATATAAGTATCACAGAAATATGTATCGCCTAGGAAAGAACAAATCCGTCCATAAACTGCACCACTTAAAGCAATTGGAAATGTCAATATCAACAGAGGAAATGACTCCCAAAGGGAGATAGTGCAAGTTATTGCAAATTAGATTCTGATGGTGGGTGGTAGCAGACAATATGCACAGAAATATATATCTACTCACACATACTGTAGTGTATATCCCAAATATAGAGGACAAGCCGCTGTGAATACAATCCGTCTGTGGTGGAGGTTATCACAAACGACTGCTCTGAAAAAAATGCCTCTGTATATGAAATCACAAAGCGTAGGGCTAATAGAGGGTAGCTATTGACCTCAGATTAAACAGTGTGGCAAGTAATAATACAGGTCCAAAGAATGAGTAATTAGCTGTAGATAACTGAGGTGTGTTACATACGTCTCCTCTGGAGAAGATTTTTCTTTATGCAGGCTGAAAGTAAACGTGGAGCTGGATACACGGTGCATATAACCTTAGGTGTTGAATTGTAGTTGTTATAAGTGATGGGCACTCGTCTCAGGATGTCTTTGCCTCAAAGTTTCAAATCCTCAGATACTAGGGCATATTTGTTAGAGCAGCGGTAGAAAATACAGCAGTAACGAAAGCCCGTCTCCGGGTGTCTCCACTGTAGTTTGGTAGAGTGTCTAAAGAAAGTGATCTGTGCAATTTTTCTGTCCTTTTAGAGGTAGTCCACCTCTGTTGATAAGAAGCAGCTGGGGTGCAGTAAAAAGTTCCTCTGTCTAGGATAATCGGTATCTGATTCTGGCTATAGTGTCAGATCTGGGAGAGAGCAGGCTCTTACGCGTTTCTCCGATTAGGTTTCGTCAGAGAGCATCTAGAGTAGGACTGGAGGTGGATAGTCTTAAATGTTGTTCACACAGGTGTTTTGTGTTCCAGC
>WWET01007973.1:21974-35891 GCA_011038615.1 Limnodynastes dumerilii | reverse complement strand
ATCATCCCGCTCGCCAAAGCATAGAAGAATTATTTAAAGCATTGGGCTTACTCTACGATGATCCTGATCAGGTTGCCACTGCGGAGTCCATGTTACATTCCTTGAAGCAAGGGAGAAGAACCGCGGAAGAATATTGTTCTGAGTTCCGTCGTTGGGCAACCATCTCCCAGTGGAACGACCCTGCGCTCCATAGCCAGTTCAGGACTGGATTGGCCAAACAGATTAAGGACTCGTTAGTACAGTACCCATCTACTTCCACGTTAGAAGATTTGATGCTTCTTGTCATTAAGATTGACCGCCGTCAGAAGGAAAGATGACTGGAGAGGGGTTTTTCTCCTAGCTTTTCGATGGATCCTGCTTTCCTAAGGTCTCCTCCTCCCGAAGACGAACCCATGCAGATCGGAACCTATTGTCTTACTAGACAGGAGAAAAATAGACGACGAACTCTGGGACACTGCTTGTATTGTGGAGGAGAGGCTCACATGGCGGACCAATTTCCCAAATAGAAGCCTTCTCCGGGAAACGCTTAATCCAGGTGGTCAAGGAAGAGGTCCACCTGAGTTTTAGCCTCATCTCTTCCAAAAACTCCCTAATCGTTCCCGCTAGGCTAGAATTTAATAAGCACAGTCGTGAAGTGTCCGCCTTTGTGGATAGTGGAGCAGCAGGGAATTTCCTGGACTATACTCTGGCACGTTCGCTTGGAATTCCTGGTCACAAACTCTCATCTCCCATCACCGCCTGTGGTCTGGATGGCAAGCCTCTTTCGGGAGGTGTTATTACCAAGCTTTCCTATCCTGTTCGTCTCTCTGTGGGTATTTGTCACTGGGAAGATCTGGAGTTCTATCTCATTGACTGCCAGCCTGCTCCTCTGATTCTGGGATTTCCTTGTCTTAAGAAGCATAATCCGGAAATCGATTGGAATAATGGTGAGATCTGCCGCTGGAGTAAGGACTGTCACACCTTCTGTCTCAAGTTACCCATCCTCTCTGTTGTCTCCGCTGAGAGTCCGCTACCCCCCACAATACGCTGATTTTGTGGATGTATTTTCTAAGAATAATGCGGACTCCCTTCCTCCTCATCGCTCATACGACTGTGCTATTGATCTGATTCCGGGATCTAAGTTACCCAAAGGGATGTTGTGCTCACTTTCCCGTCCTGAGTCTGAGGCCATGAGTGAGTACATCAAGGAGAATCTCCAGAAAGGGTTTATTCGCCCCTCTAAATCCCCAATAGGGGCAGGATTTTTTTTGTGGCCAAGAAAGACGGTACGTTAAGGCCATGTATTGACTATCGGGCCCTTAACAAAATTACGGTGAAATACACATATCCCATCCCGTTGATTTCAGACCTTTTCGATGACCTCAAAGAAGCCACAATTTATACCAAGATCGACCTCAGAGGAGCCTACAATTTGCTACGTATCCGGGATGGCGATGAATGGAAAACAGCATTTAATACCCAATCAGGTCATTATGAATACCTTGTCATGCCGATCGGACTTTGTAACGCACCTGCTGTATTTCAGGACCTTATCAATGACATTTTGCCTGATTTCCTTAGCAGTTTCGTGGTCGTTTACTTGGATGACATTCTCTGCTACTCTTCTTCCATGGAGGAACATTGCTTTCATGTCCGTCTTGTCCTCTCCAAACTCAGAGAAAATAATCTCTTCGCCAAATTGGAGAAATGTCAAGTCTCCAGAGTGATCTTTTTAGGCTATGTCATTACCCCGAATGGGTTCTCCATGGATCCCAACAAGATTAAGGCAATTCTGGAATGGGCTCAACCCTCCAACCTGAAAGCTGTCCAGCGATTCTTGGGGTTTGGCAATTATTATCGGCGCTTTATTCAAAAAATACTCCATCCTGGTCTCCCCCATCTCTGATCTAACCAAGAAGGGTGCTGATCCCAGCAGATGGTCCAAAGAAGCAGTGCATTCCTTTTCTTCGCTAAAAAAGGCCTTCATTTCTGCTCCTGTGCTATGTCATCCTAATCCAGACCGTTCATTTGTCATTGAAGTTGATGTCTCTGACGGAGCAGGAGCAGTTCTATCCTAGGCGGACCCGGAAACTAAGAAACTCCATCCATGTGCCTTCCTTTCATCAGCAGAGAGGAATTACGACGTTGGCAACAGGGAACTCCTTGCAATTAAGCTTGCATTTGAAGAATGAGGGAGCCCGACATCTGATGACAGTCTTCATGGACCACAAAAATTTGGCATACATTCAAGCAGCCAAGCGACTATCCCCTCGACAAGCTCGTTGGGCATTATTTTTTACACGCTTCAATTTCATAATTTCCTTTTGTCCTGGCTCCCAGAATACCAAATCTGATGCCTTATCCCATTCTTTTTTACCAGTACATCCACCTACCACCAGTCCTCTACCCATTGTTCCTTCCGCTGTCATTATCGCTTGCCTTACTCAGGATCTTCATACCCAACTGCTCCATGCCCAAAATCAAGCACCAGTTCGGACTCCCACAAATTGCCTCTTCATTCCAAAAAGACTAAAAATAGCAGTTCTTGTCGAAATCCACATGTGCAAGACAGCAGGGCATCAAGGGGTTCAAAAAAACCTTAGAACTCCTTTCCCGGACAGTCTGGTGGCCAGGTATGACTAAAGATGTAAAAGATTTTATCGTTAATTGTACTGTCTGTGCCCGCAACAAGACCCCTAGAGCTCCGCCTCTAGGTCCTCTCCACCCTCTATGTACTCCCAAACGTCCATAGACACACCTTTACATGGACTTCATCACCAATCTACCTCCTTCCCAAGGTTGCAATACCATCTGGGTGGTGGTAAATCGCTTCAGTAAAATGGCTCACTTTACACCTCTGCGTGGACTACCACCTGCCAAGATTCTTGCTGAAACTTTTATCTCCCAGATTGTCAGAGTTCATGGCCTGCCTTTGGACATTGTGTCAGATCGTGGCTCGCAATTTATAGCCAGATTTTGGAGATCATTCTGTACCATGCTCCAGATCAAAGTGAGTTTGTCCTCTGGGTACCATCCTCAGTCAAATGGTCAGACAGAGAATCAACCAATCTCTAGAGCAATACTTGCGATGCTACGTGTCAAAACTTCAAGACAATTGGGTTCAAAGTCTGCCTTGGGCCAAGTTCGCATACAATAATGCCACTCATTGCTCCACCAAGGTTTCTCCCTTTCTTTGTGTCTGGGGGTATCACCCTTGCGCTTGCTCCCTTATCCAGACTCATCCTGGCATACATTCAGACGTTCATCATTCTGCTAAGAACCTACGTGACATCTGGGCCAAGGTTAATCTTTCCTTACAACAGACAGCATTCCGGACCAAGACCAGAATGGATGGTCACCGACGCAAATGCAGTTTCAAAGTCGGAGAAAGAGTTTGGTTATCTACCAAGAATATCCACATCCGACAACCCTCCAGAAATCTAGGGTCACGATTCATTGGTCCTTTTCTTATCACTAAAAGAGTGAATCTTGTTGCTTTTATGTTGAAATTGCCTCGGTCTCTAAAGATTCCTTCCACTTTCATTCCTCCCTCCTTAAACCTATGAAGAGAACCACCAACTTTTCACCTCATCTTCATTCCAAACGTCCTCCACTACAGATCAATGGACAGGAAGAGTTCCAAATTGAAGAACTATTGAATTCCAGGTGGTTCCGCGGTCAAATCCAATATCTGGTCCATTGGAAGGGCTATGGCCCAGAAGAAAGAGAGTGGGTTCCAGCTAGGAACATTCATACCAGGAAACTCCTCAAAGACTTTCATATTAAATTTCCTGAAATACCCAAACCTAGGGGTGTCAAAACCCCTCATGAAGGAGGGGGTACTGTTACCTGCCTCAGAACAGTCCCCTCGCTTCCTCCGGCGCCAGCGTCTTTCTCTCTCCCTGCTTGCCGTCGCGTGGACGCGACGGCATGCAAATTAGCCATGTGCTTTTCTGCACATGCTGCTCACCGAATCCCTCTGGTGGCCGATTAGTGGTTCTGGCTGTTTAACAGCCAGAAAAACAGTGTTGTTCTCGCACTGCGGTGCACGCTTCGTTTCAGGCGTCTGATGTTGCTGACGTTCTCCAATTAACCCAGGGAGGCTGGTCCAGTTTCTGCCACCTGATTGGCCAGCCTCCCTGTAAATAGAGCAACAGGACCACACTCTCCCTGCCGGTTATAGCTTCTGCTCCCTGTGCTTCCTACTTTCTCTTATCTCTTTTGCTTCTGTCTTTGTGCCCTTTGTGATTGCTGAGTGCCCCACTTGTTCCTGCCTTGTTTCCTGCCAGTGTGCCCCAGTGTTGCATCCGCTCTCTCTGTTTCCCATTGTCCTGAACCTTTTTGTATTTACCTTCCTTTACTCCTGGTTTGCTTGTGTTTGTATTCCTTAGGGAATTCTCCTTCCGTGTGAGTGCTGTGTGAGTGTGAGTGACCCAGTACTGTTTTGTTTGTCAGCCCTGTTTAGTTCTCCCGGTTCGTTCTGTTCTGTGTTCTGTGTTCAGTACAGTCTCTTCTGTCACTGCTGCTCCTCTTTTCCCGCTGCATCTTCTCCAATTCCCTCTTGGTCCCTTTTCCTATTCCGGGCATTCTCTAAAGTTTGTATCCAGAAGAAGTCTCATCAGCTCCAGTCTATCCCCACCATCAGGGGCTCTAGCGAATACTCCAGACGGGCACTGGTTCTACCTACTGGTGAGTTTACCCGATTCATCTCTTGCTTGTCTTGTGCTGGGCTCATACTCACGTATTCCAGAAGAGCCCGTACCATATTCAGGTATTCACTAAATTTTTTTAAAAGGTCGTTCGGTCCTGTCCAGATGAACAGGACATCGTCTATGTAGCGAATCCATGTTTTTAAATATTTTCTACATTTGTGATCAGTTAAAACTACCTCAATTTCACACGCTGCTTAAAATAAATTTGGAATTTCGCGCCCATTGCGGTGCCCGTCTTTTGGATATAAAATTTGTCTTTAAAAAAGAAGTAATTGTTTTCTAAAGTAAATTGTACACTGGTTAAAATAAAGTTTCTAAAGTCTGGTTTAAGGTGCTGCATGAAGGATTTTAAGCTCTCTACACCATCTGTGTGTTTAATGACGTCCGTGTATGTGAATCAGCCCTAAGTCTGACGTCTGTGTATGTCACTTAGTCCTAAGTCTGACGTCCGTGCATGTGAATCAGTGGTAAGTCTGACGTCCCTGCATGTGAATCAGTGGTAAGTCTGACGTCCGTGTATGTGCATCAGTCCTAAGTCTGACGTCTGTGCATGTGAATCAGTGGTAAGTCTGACGTCCGTGTATGTGAATTAGTCCTAAGTCTGATGTCCGTGTGTGTGAATCATTCCTAAGTCTGACGTTCATGAGTGTAAATTAGTCCTAAGTCTTATGTCCGTGTATGTGAATCAGTGGTAAGTCTGACGTCTGTGTATGTGAATCAGTCCTAAGTCTGACGTCCGTGTGTGTGCATCAGTTGTAAGTCTGACGTCCGTGTATGTGAATCAGTCCTAAGGCTGATGTCCGTGTATGTGAATCAGTCCTAATTCTTACATCTGTGTATGTGAATCAGTCCTAATTCTGACGTCTGTGTATGTGAATCAGTCCTAAGTCTGACATTCGTGTATGTGCATCAGTCCTAAGTCTGATGTCCGTGTGTGAGAATCAGTCCTAAGTCTGACGTCCATGTATGTGAGTCAGTCCTAAGTCTGATGTCCGTGTGTGTGAATCAGTCCTAAGTCTGACGTCGGTGTGTGTGAATCATTCCTAAGTCTGACGTCCGTGTATCTGAATCAGTCCTAAGTCTGATGTCTGTTTATGTGTATCAGTGGTAAGTCTGACGTCCGTGTATGTGAATAAGTCCTAAGTCTGCCATCCATGTGTGTGCATCAGTGGTAAGTGTGACGTACGTGTATGTGAATCAGTCCTAAGTCTGACGTCCGTGTATGTGAATCAGTGGTAAGTCTGACGTCCGTGTATGTGAATCAGGGGTAAGTCTGACGTCTGTGTATGTGAATCAGTCCTAAGTCTGACGTCCGTGTATGTGAATCAGTCCTAAGACTGACGTCTGTGTATGAGACTCAGTCCTAAGTCTGACGTCCGTGTATGTGAATCAGGGGTAAGTCTGACGTCTGAGTATGTGAATCAGTCCTAAGTCTGACGTCCGTGTTTGTGAATCAGTCCTAAGACTGACGTCTGTGTATGAGACTCAGTCCTAAGTCTGACGTCCGTGCATGTGAATCAGGGGTAAGTCTGACAACTGTGTATGTGAATCAGTCCTAAGTCTGACGTCCGTGTGTGAGAATCATTCCTAAGTCTGACGTCCGTGTATCTGAATCAGTCCTAAGTCTGATGTCCGTGTATGTGAATCAGTGGTAAGTCTATCGTCTGTGTATGTGAATATGTCCTAAGTCTGACGTCCGTGTGTGTGCATCAGTGGTAAGTATGATGTCCGTATACGTGAATCAGTCCTAAGTCTGACATCCGTGTCTGTGAATCAGTCCTAAGTCTGACGTTCGCGTATGTGAATCAGTGGTAAGTCTGACGTCCGTGTATGTGAATCAGTAATAAGTCTGACGCCTGTGTATGTGAATCAGTCCTAAGTCTGACGTCCGTGTATGTGAATCAGTCCTAAGTCTGACGTCTGTGTATGTGACTCAGTCCTAAGTCTGACGTCCGTGCATGTGAATCAGTGGTAATTCTGACGTCCGTGTATGTGAATCAGTGGTAAGTCTGACGTCCGTGTATTTGAATCAGTGGTAAGTCTGACATCTGTGTATGTGAATCAGTCCTAAGTCTGACGTCCGTGTATGTGAATCAGTCCTAAGTCTGACGTCTGTGTATGTGACTTAGTCCTAAGTCTGAAGTCCATGCATGTGAATCAGTAGGAAGTCTGACATCCGTGCATGTGAATCAGTGGTAAGTCTGACGTCCGTGTATGTGCATTAGTCCTAAGTCTGACGTCCGTGTATCTGAATCAGTCCTAAGTCTGATGTCCGTGTATGTGAATCAGTGGTAAGTCTATCGTCTGTGTATGTGAATAAGTCCTAAGTCTGACGTCCGTGTGTGTAAATCAGTCCTAAGTCTGAAGTCCATGTTTGTGAGTCAGTCTTAAGTCTGATGTCCGTGTGTGTGAATCAGTCGTAAGTCTAACGTCCGTGAGTGTGAATTAGTTCTAAGTCTGATGTCCGTGTATGTGAATCAGTGGTAAGTCTGACGTCTGTGCATGTGAATCAGTCCTATGTCTAAAGTCCGTGTGTGTGCATCAGTTGTAAGTCTGACGTCCGTGTTTGTGAATCAGTCCTAAGGCTGACGTCCGTGTATGTGAATCAGTCCTAATTCTGACGTATGTGTATGTTAATCAGTCCTAAGTCTGACGTCCGTGTATGTGCATCAGTCCTAAGTCTGACGTCCGTGTAAGTGAGTCAGTCCTAAGTCTGATGTCCGTGTATGTGAATCAGTCGTACGTCTGACATACGTGTGTGTGAATCATTCCTAAGTCTGACGTCCGTGTATCTGAATCAGTCCTAAGTCTGATGTCCGTGTATGCGAATCAGTGGTAAGCCTATCGTCTGTATATGTAAATAAGTCCTAAGTCTGACGTGCGCGTATGTGAATCAGTGGTAAGTCTGACGTCCGTGTATGTGAATCAGTAATAAGTTTGACGCCTGTGTATGTGAATCAGTCCTAAGTCTGACGTCCGTATATGTGAATCAGTCCTAAGTCTGACGTCTGTGTATGTGACTCAGTCCTAAGTCTGACGTCCGTGCATGTGAATCAGTGGTAAGTATGACGTCCGTGCATGTGAATCAGTGGTAAGTCTGACGTCCGTGTATGTGAATCAGTCCTAAGTCTGACCTCCATGTGTGTAAATCAGTCCTAAATCTGACGTCCATGTTTGTGGGTCAGTCCTAAATCTGACGTCCGTGAGTGTGAATTAGTCCTAAGTCTGATGTCCGTTTGTGTGCATCAGTTGTAAATCTGACGTCCGTGTATGTGAATCAGTCCTAAGCCAGACGTCCGTGTATATGAATCAGTCCTAATTCTGACATCTGTGTATGTGAATCAGTCCTAAGTCTGATGTTCGTGTATATGCATCAGTCCTAAGACTGACCTCCATTTGTGTAAATCAGTCCTAAGTCTGACGTCCATGTTTGTAAGTCAGTCCTAAGTCTGATGTCCGTGTGTGAGAATCAGTCCTAATTCTGACGTCCATGTATGTGAGTCAGTCCTAAGTCTGATGTCCGTGTGTGTGAATCAGTCCTAAGTCTGACGTCCGTGTATCTGAATCAGTACTAAGTCTGATGTCCATGTATGTAAATCATTGGTAAGTCTGTTGTCCGTGTATGTGAATAAGTCCTAAGTCTGAGGTCCGTGTGTGTGCATCAGTGGTAAGATTGACGTCAGTGCATTTGAATCAGTGGTACGTCTTACGTCCGTGTATGTGAATCAGTCCTAAGTCTGACGTCCGTGTGTGTAAATCAGTCCTAAGTCTGACGTCCATGTTTGTGAGTCAGTCCTAAGTCTGATGTCCGTGTGTGTGAATCAGTCCTAAGTCTGACGTCCATGTGTGTGAATCAGTCCTAAGTCTGACGTCTGTGTATGTGAATCAGTTCTAAGCAGGGGCGTAGGGAGGGCGGAGCAACTGGAGCTCGAGCTCCAGGCGCCAAACGGACCAAATGGCGCCGCAGGAGTCCGGCAGCTGTCAGATCTCTGACAGTCTGCCGGCTCCAGGAGCACTGAATAAGAATCAGTGCGTCTGGAGACGGCAGACTGTAAGAGATCTAACAGCTGCCGGACTCCTGCGGCCAGATTACCCAGCTCAATGCGTGTGACGTCATGACAGAAAGGTGCAGGTAAGTATAGTAGGGAGGGATATGAGGAAAAGGGAGATGAACATGGGAAGAAAAGATGAAGTGGATAATTAAATAAATAAAATGGTAGTGGTGGGGGAGAGGTATGGGGAGGGGGCTGATGAAGAGCAGGGGAAAAGTGAAAAACTGAAGTGTATAAAAAACATTAGAAAGGGGAGGGGTGATGAAAATGGTGAATTGAATGGGGAGAGGGAGACAATGAATGGGGAGGGGGATGATGAAGGGTGTAGAAAAATGATAAAGCTAATTGAGAGGGGAAGATGGTGATAATGGGGAGATACAGAAATGATAAAGGGGAGGGGGAGCTGATGAATGGGGAGATTATGGATGATGATAAGATAGAGAAATGATAAAGTGGAGAGGGAAGGGGAGGTGATGAATGGGGAGGGGGACATGATAAGGGGATAGAGAAAAGATCATGGTGAAGGGGAGGTGATGAGGAGAATGGGAGATGAATGGGGAGGAGGTGATGAGGGGATAGAGAAATTATAAAGGGGAGAATGATGGGGAGGTGAAGAATGGGGAGGGGGCGATGATAAATGGAATGATGAGGGGATAGAGAAATGATAAAGCGGAAAGGTAGGATATGAGGAGAATGGGAAGATGAGAAATGATAAAGGGAAAAGAGAGGGGGGTGATGAGAATAATGAAGAGATGATGAATGGGGAGGGGGAGATGATGCAGAGAATAGAGGAGGTGTTTTTTAGTTATATTTATTACAGATATATTTTATTTTGCTCTTTGAATACAACCATCTAGATCAGCTGCCTATGTGTTCCAGGTTAAATAACAGAGTACTGTGGGTGAACCAATCATTTCTTTGCACCCTATCACTGAGAGAGGGCCGGTAAGTTATATATATCTTATTTTGGTACATAGATTGTTTTACATAGATTGTGTTGTATTAAAACGTGACTGGGTCCTGCCATCAATAATTTATAATATGTAGGCAGTTACTACAGAGGGCAGTAAGTACCGTGGGCCTGATCCAGAACTATGCGTCGGAGCGAATTTACGCGTGGCGGACACGTAAAATCGCTGTTTAGAACGCACTGCGCATGCACACCATAGAAAATACGCACATTCAAGTAGCGTAATTGTGAACGTATGGGCCATTCACGTATGTGTCACGTAAATACTTACGCGTGGGCGTGCCAAATTTACGTTAATCGAAAATACGTCAATGGGAAGTCTGACGTCCGTGTATGTGAATCAGTGGTAAGTCTGACGTCCGTGTATGTGAATCAGTCCTAAGTCTGACGTCTGTGTATGTGACTCAGTCCTAAGTCTGACGTCCGTGCATGTAAATCAGTGGTAAGTCTGACATCCGTGCATGTGCATCAGTGGTAAGTCTGACGTCCGTGTATGTGCATCAGTCCTAAGTCTGACGTCCGTACATGTGAATCAGTGGTAAGTCTGACGAACGTGTATGTGAATCAGTCCTAAGTCTGACGTCCATGTTTGTAAATCAGTCCTAAGTCTGACGTCCATGTTTGTGAGTCAGTCCTAAGTCTGATGTCCGTGTATGTGAATCAATGGTAAGTCTGACGTCCGTGTATGTGAATCAGTGGTAAGTCTGACATCTGTGTATGTGACTCAGTACTAAGTCTGACGTCCGTGCATGTGAATCAGTGGTAAGTCTGACATCCGTGCATGTGAATCAGTGGTAAGTCTGACCTCCGTGTATGTGAATCAGTCCTAAGTCTGACGTCCGTGTTTGTAAATCAGTCCTAAGTCTGACGTCCATGTTTGTGAGTCAGTCCTAAGTCTGATGTCCGTGTGTGTGAATCAGTCCTAAGTCTAACATCCATGAGTGTGAATTAGTCCTAAGTCTGATGTCCGTGTATGTGAATCAGTCCTAATTCTGACGTCTGTGTATGTTAATCACTCCTAAGTCTGACGTCCGTGTATGTGCATCAGTCCTAAGTCTGACGTTCGTGTAAGTGAGTCAGTCCTAAGTCTGATATCCGTGTGTGTGAATCAATCCTAAGTCTGACATCCGTGTGTGTGAATCATTCCTAAGTCTGACGTCCGTGTATCTGAATCAGTCCTAAGTCTGATGTCCGTGTATGTGAATCAGTTGTAAGTCTATCGTCTGTGTATGTGAATAAGTCCTAAGTCTGACGTCCTTCTGTGTGTGCATCAGTGGTAAGTATGACGTCCGTATATGTGAATCAGTCCTAAGTCTGACATCCGTGTATGAGAATCAGTCCTAAGTCTGACGTCCGCGTATGTGAATCAGTGGTAAGTCTGACGTCCGTGTATGTGAATCAGTAATAAGTCTGACGCCTGTGTATGTGAATCAGTCCTAAGTCTGACGTCCGTGTATGTGAATCAGTCCTAAGTCTGACGTCTGTGTATGTGACTCAGTCCTAAGTCTGACGTCCGTGTGTGTGCATCAGTGGTAAGTATGACGTCCGTATATTTGAAACATTCCTAAGTCTGACGTCCGTGTATGTGAATCAGTGGTAAGTCTGATGTCCGTGTGTGTGAATCAATCCTAAATCTGACGTCCGTGAGTGTAAATTATTCCTAAGTCTTATGTCCCTGTATGTTAATCAGTGGTAAGTCTGACGTCTATGCATGTGAATCAGTCCTAAGTCTGACGTCCGTGTGTGTGCATCAGTTGTAAGTCTGACGTCCGTTTATGTGGATCATTCCTAAGGCTGACGTCCGTGTATGTGAATCAGTCCTAATTCTGACGTCTGTGTATGTGAATCAGTCCTAATTCTGACGTCTGTGTATGTGAATCAGTCCTAAGTCTAACGTCCGTGTGTGTGCATCAGTGGTAAGTATGACGTCCGTATATTTGAAACATTCCTAAGTCTGACGTCCGTGTATGTGAATCAGTGGTAAGTCTGATGTCCGTGTGTGTGAATCAATCCTAAATCTGACGTCCGTGAGTGTAAATTATTCCTAAGTCTTATGTCCGTGTATGTTAATCAGTGGTAAGTCTGACGTCTATGCATGTGAATCAGTCCTAAGTCTGACGTCCGTGTGTGTGCATCAGTTGTAAGTCTGACGTCCGTTTATGTGGATCAGTCCTAAGGCTGACGTCCGTGTATGTGAATCAGTGCTAATTCTGACGTCTGTGTATGTGAATCAGTCCTAATTCTGACGTCTGTGTATGTGAATCAGTCCTAAGTCTAACGTCCGTGTGTGTGCATCTGTGGTAAGTTTGACGTCCGTGTATGTGAATCAGTCCTAATTCTGACGTCCGTGTATGTGAATCAGTCCTAAGTTTGACATCTGTGTATTTGAATCAGTCCTAAGTCTGACGTATGTGTATGAGACTCAGTCCTAAGTCTGACGTCCGGGCATGTGCATCAGTCCTAAGTCTGATGTCCGTGTGTGAGAATCAGTCCTAAGTCTGACGTCCATGTATGTGAGTCAGTCCTAAGTCTGACGTCCGTGTATGTGAATCAGTCCTAAGTCTGATGTCCGTGTGTGTGAATCATTCCTAAGTCTGACGTCCGTGAGTGTGAATTAGTACTAAGTCTAATGTCCGTGTATGTGAATCAGTGGTAAGTCTGACGTCTGTGTATGTGAATCCGTCCTAAGGCTGACGTCCGTGTATGTGAATCAGTCCTAATTCTGATGTCTGTGTATGTGAATCAGTCCTAATTCTGACGTCTGTGTATGTGAATCAGTCCTAAGTCTGACGTCCGTGAGTGTGAATTAGTACTAAGTCTAATGTCCGTGTATGTGAATCAGTGGTAAGTCTGAGGTCTGTGTATGTGAATCAGTCCTAAGTCTGACGTCCGTGTGTGTGTATCAGTTGTAAGTCTGACATCCGTGTATGTGAATCAGTCCTAAGTCTGACGTCCGTGTATGTGAATCAGTCCTAATTCTGACGTCTGTGTATGCGAATCAGTCCTAATTCTGACGTTCATGTTTGTGAGTCAGTCCTAAGTCTGATGTCCTGTGTGTGAATCAGTCCTAAGTCTGACGTCAGTGAGTGTGAATTAGTCCTAAGTCTGATGTCCGTGTATGTGAATCAGTGGTAAGTCTGACGTCTGTGTATGTGAATCAGTCCTAAGTCTAACGTCCGTGTATGTGAATCAGTGGTATTTCTGACGTCTGTGTATGTAAATCAGTCCTAAGTCTGACGTCTGTGTATGTGAATCAGTCCTAAGTCTGATGGCCGTGTATGTGAATCAGTGGTAAGTCTGACGTCCGTATATGTGAATCAGTCCTAAGTCTTATGTCCGTGTATGTGAATCAATGTTAAGTCTGACATCCGTGTATGTGAATCAGTGGTAAGTCTGACGTCTGTGTATGTGAATCAGCCCTAAATCTGACGTTTGTGTATATGAATCAGTCCTAAGTCTGACGTCCGTGTATGTGAATCAGTGGTAAGTCTGACGTCCGTTTATGTGAATCAGTGGTAAGTGTGACGTCCGTGTATGTGAATCAGTGGTAAGTCAGACGTCTCTGTATGTGAATCAGACCTAAGTCTGACGTCCCTGCATGTGAATCAGTGGTAAGTCTGACGTCCGTGTATGTGCATCAGTCCTAAGTCTGACGTCTATGCATGTGAATCAGTGGTAAGTCTGACGTCCGTGTATATGAATAAGTCCTAAGTCTGACGCCAGTGTGTGTGCATCAGTGGTAAGTATGACGTCTATGCATGTGAATCAGTGGTAAGTCTGACGTCTGTGTATGTGAATCAGTCCTAAGTCTGACGTCCGTGTGTGTGAATGATTCCTAAGTCTGACGT
The DNA here is from genome assembly GCA_011038615.1 of Limnodynastes dumerilii. Taxonomy (NCBI): domain Eukaryota; kingdom Metazoa; phylum Chordata; class Amphibia; order Anura; family Limnodynastidae; genus Limnodynastes; species Limnodynastes dumerilii. The sequence continues at coordinate 22,330 of WWET01007973.1, read as the reverse complement.
CCATGTATCTGAATCAGTCCTAAGTCTGATGTCCGTGTATGTGAATCAGTGGTAAGTCTGACGTCCGTGTTTGTGAATAAGTCCTAAGTCTGACGTCCGTGTGTGTGCATCAGTGGTAAGTATGACGTCCGTATATTTGAATCATTCCTAATTCTGACGTCCGTGTATGTGAATCAGTGGTAAGTCTGACGTCCGTGTATGTGAATCAATGGTAAGTCTGACGTCTGTGTATGTGAATCAGTCCTAAGTCTGACGTCCGTGTGTGTGCATCAGTGGTAAGTATGACGTCCGTATATTTGAATCATTCCTAATTCTGACGTCCGTGTATGTGAATCAGTGGTAAGTCTGACGTCCGT
>WWET01007973.1:10748-21156 GCA_011038615.1 Limnodynastes dumerilii | reverse complement strand
TAAGTCTGACGTCCGTGCATGTGAATCAGTGGTAAGTCTGACGTCCATGTTTGTGAGTCAGTCCTAAGTCTGATGTCTGTGTGTGTGAATCAGTGGTAAGTCTGACGTCCATGTTTGTGAGTCAGTCCTAAGTCTGACGTCCGTGCATGTGAATCAGTGGTAAGTCTGACGTCCATGTTTGTGAGTCAGTCCTAAGTCTGATGTCTGTGTGTGTGAATCAGTGGTAAGTCTGACGTCCGTGAGTGTGAATTAGTCCTAAGTCTGATGTCTGTGTATGTAAATCAGTGGTAAGTCTGACGTCCGTGTATGTGAATCAGTCCTAAGTCTGACGTCCGTGTGTGTTCATCAGTTGTAAGTCTGACGTCCGTGTATTTGAATCAGTCCTAAGGCTGATGTCCGTGTATGTGAATCAGTCCTAATTCTGACGTCTGTGTATGTGAATCAGTGGTAAGTCTAATGTCTGTGTATGTGAATAAGTCCTAAGTCTGACGTCCGTGTGTGTGCATCAGTGGTAAGTTTGACGTCCGTGTTTGTGAATCAGTCCTAATTCTGACGTCCGTGTATGTGAATCAGTCCTAAGTTTGACATCTGTGTATTTGAATCTTTCCTAAGTCTGATGTCCGTGTATGTGAATCATTCCTAAGTCTGATGTCCGTGTATGTGAATCAGTCCTAAGTCTGATGTTCGTGTATGTGAATCAGTCCTAAGTCTGACGTCCATGTATGTGAATCAGCCCTAAGTCTGACGTCCATGTGTGTGCATCAGTCCTAAGTCTGACATCCGTGCATGTGAATCACCCCTAAGTCTGACGTCCATGTGTGTGCATCAGTCCTAAGTCTGAAATCCGTGCATGTGAATCAGTCCTAATTCTGACGTCCGTGTATGTGAATCAGTCCTAAGTCTGACGTCCGTGTATGTGACTCAGTCCTAAGTCTGACGTCCGTGTATGTGAATCAGTCCTAAGTCTGACGTCCGTGTTTGTGACTCATTCCTAAGTCTGACGTCCGTGTATGTGAATCAGTGGTAAGTCTGACGTCCGTGTATGTGTATCAGTGGTAAGTCTGATGTCCGTGTATGTGAATCAGTCCTAAGTCTGACGTCTGTGTGTGTGAATCAGTCCTAAGTCTGACGTCTGTGTATGTAAATCAGTCCTAAGTCTGACGTCTGTGTGTGTGAATCACTCCTAAGTCTGACGTCTGTGTGTGTGAATCAGTCGGCCATGGTCTCTGTGCGTATATTTGGGTTTTGGGCTGTGCAGTTTAACTGATTGTAAAAATACGCAAGTAGATTCTATGCTTACAAAAGTGTGAATACAGTTCACAGTGACCAGTTTCCAATGGATTGACAAAATACAAAAATAGATGGACCTTGTGGGTTCTTGTCTGAGGAATAAATACTCCAAATTCCCCTTCCTGGGGCAGACTGTGAGGACTGATAGGACAATACGAGCAGCCATCAATGGACGGAGCAGAAGTAGGTGAAATATAAGAGCTGAGGTGGGACAGTTACAATGCGGATATACAACATTCCTGTCCACTTGTGACACCAAGACTGTGGTGAGTAAAGAACCAAAACTGAAATCAGGGGAGATGAGGAAGAATGTGCTGTCAGGACGCTGTGTGTGAGAGAGGGTTTGTAGATTTACCTGGGGGGCTGTCCCTTGTTTTGTATTTTGGAGAGGGGTCTCATGGGTCTGGATGGAAGTTGAAGGCTGTTGTGTTATAGTGACATTGCTGTATCATAGCAGAGCAGTGACCTCTGGTAGACCTTGTATCATAGCAGAGCAGTGACCTCCAGTAGACCTTGTATCATAGCAGAGCACTGACCTCCGGTAGACCTTGTATCATAGCAGCGCAGTGACCTCCGGTAGATCTTGTATCATAGCAGAGCAGTGACCGCCCTGGTGCGACCCGCTCTGTGAGGGGTTGCGGTGCATCCCGGCGCCATGCTAGATAGGCGCTGGACATCCCCCTGCACCACGCTTACAGATTGGCAGAGTTTATACAGTCTCCTGTATGAACGCTGCCAATCTGTATAGCGGGGAGCGGGGGATGTCCGGCGCCTATCCAGCAGCTCACACAGGAACCTCTTTTATGAGCACTTCCTGTCTGCAGACACAGCGCCGCGGAGCAGGCAGGAAACAGGTAAGTAAAGAGGAGAGGTGCCTGGAGGTGACCATTGCAGAGACGGGGATACTGTACAATTTTCCACACTGATAGCTGCAATAATAAGTTCAATTGCTATGCAGGCATCAAATGAGATATTTATGTGCTATATGTATTGTATCAATGTTTAAATGGGTATATAGATACATAATATGTATTTTATTATAAAAATATGTATACAATATTGAAGTTTCTCACATGAGTGTTGTGCTCAAACTAGCAATTATCATACAGCTGAGTTACTTAGACTTACCCACATAAATATGTGTAGCTGAACAAGTCTACCTAAGCTTGAAAAAGTCCCAGCCAGGGATGAAACGCGTTGCTTGATTTGTTCACTTGTTCTTAATTTAAACACTGTGATAGAGATTTATTTCTTTTGCTCCCAAAGTGTGGACTTTTAAAGACGCCTAGTGGAAGTATATGAAGAGCTAAACATGGTGGTCCGGGGATGCCCGGTAATCATGCCATTTGGCCTCGATATCCACTTTCCCACTTACTATTTACATTGGTTCAACAGTCTGATAGAATCACTGTTATAATCTGTTGACTATCATTGGCTGAGCAAGTAAAACGTTCTATCCTCCTCATTTAGGTATCCAGCCCTCCAGCGGACCTATACGTTCACTAAGTAAACTCCATTAAGGAGTTTACTCTGCTGTTTTCAAGACTGCATGATCTTACAATATCCTGATCATTTATTCCATCGGATACTCTAGTGAGAATTAATTACTCATATATATTAACCTTTCAGTTGCAAACAATTTTTTGGAGCCTCCGCTACAATATCATTCTATCAATCAGTGACACAGTGGTAATTTTATTACCTACCATTCGGCCCCTTGGGAGGTTCCCTGTGGGCTGTGGCTGGTCTATATTTGCAGCTGATATTAGTTTTATTCATTTTTAACTACCACTGATTATCTCTGATGACAATTGCTGTTGCTAATATGTGTTTTTAATGTATTTTACATAATTAAATGTTTCATGATTTGAGCCACTTGCTATATATTTATAGATTTTGTAACGTGCACATTGGGTTCCCCCAGCGCAGCTATTCTATTGTTTGTTTATTATAAAACTTATTGTATCACAGTGAATTTTTACGGTAACTTGTAGTAGCCACAGTCTTGATGTTTATAGACTGTGATGGAGCTATCTACTTTGGCTATTTGGGAAGCAATAACCTCAAAAGCACAAATGTTGTTTTCATACAACTATCATGGATTGCATCTTCAAGTTAATGTTGGCACAGTTAGTGGGGAGTTTGAAGCACAATTCATAATGTTGCTCAACTGTTGAATTTGTCCGGCCTGAGTCTAGGCCGTTGAATTTGTCCAGGCTGAGTCTTGCCCTTTGAATTTGTCTGGCCTGAGTCTTGGACATTGAATTTGTCCAGCCTAAATTGAGGTGCAGTACTGGTAGGCTGGAGGAGAGCGTTTGTTTCTGTTTATTGTTGATTCATTGTTCTGTGTGTAACCTGCATTTATTTGTTTACCTGCTTTCTTGGGCCCCCGTCAATTTTTGATAATCCTTAGAATAATCCACTATGGATCCCAAATTTAATGTGTAAATACAAAGAAATTCTGATCTTAATAAATTATATTTGACCCACAGACAAGTCTCAGTGTGTTTTATTTAGTGTAGATGACTTGGGGTGAGTGACATGTATCCATCACGCATGGGAAGTTTAATGACACTATTAGTGATGAGGAAAAATTCTATCAAACAGAATGAAGAATATCTTCTCGTGGGGCATTAGTTCATCCCCCACTGGTGCAGGTGGACAATGAGGAAGGGATCAATGCATCTCAAGAAAATAGAGAGCCAGTGCCAGAGTCTGCATAATTCAGCAAGTGCATCATGTATGAACTCTGAAAAGCACATGTCCTGTCCATCGCTTACAAGGAAAACCCCTGCAGAAGTGCTGGGACATGGGCACATGTAGGAGGAATGTCATTGGGACTTCACAGATCTCCCAGCTGAGGGATTATTATTAGCCATGGAGCCCAGTTTGCTGCGGGAGGTTATTGTCAAGATACGCTTTTCAAACCCTGCCTTAACTTTTGGCAACGTAACCGCAGTGATCCGCACACGTACATATGGCCAACACGTATTTACGCAGCTAAGCACGCCCATACTGTACACTTTAAATACAAACCCCGGCCTACTTTTGGACTCACGTAAAATTGGCACACCCACATGTAAGTATTTACGTGACACATACGTAAATAGCCCACACGTTCACAATTACGCTATGTTATTGAGCGTATTTTCTATGGTGCGCATGCGCAGTGCGTACCAAACAGCGATTTTACATCTCCGCCACGCGTAAATTTGCTTAGAAGCGTTGTTCTGGATCAGGCCCAATATCTGTAAGGTATGTGTCCCTAAGATATTTAGTCTGTATTGTATTGCAGTTTTTATGATGAAACTGAATTTGTATAGTGGAGACTAGAATGCTGCCTGTATTGTATACATTTGCTTTCTTTTATTGTGGTTACAAGATTGTGTTTTATGATGCTTACATGGATACTATACTCTAGAAACACTAATGACATATTGTTAAACAGGTAGGCGCAAATTTAAAGTTTGCAGGGAGGCGCCGAACACCCTAGCCCCGGCCCTGGCAATGACCTCCGGTAGATCTTGTATCATAGCAGAGCAGTGACCTCCGGTAGACCTTGTATCAGAGCAGTGACCTGCAGTAGATCTTGTGGGACTATCAGAGCAGAGTTTATACGCTCTGCTTATGGTAATGGCTGATTCTCCAGTTACACAGATTCCTTCCATAGTCCAGATAGTTATATAAGAAAAATGTCACCAAACCTCATATGTAGAAGAGCCCTTATCAGCATGGAATGTTCTGCTCTATCACCTGATGATCCTCCAATACAGACTTACTAAATATATCACAAGTGTGAGCTCACAACCCAGGAGAAGAGACCTCACACATACACTGAGAACTCTCACTCAGGCCTTACAGTCACATCGCATACTCAGGACTCTCACACATACACTGAGAACTCACACTCAGGACTTACAGCCAGTTCTCACACTCAGGACTCACACTTCATATGGTGCAGGCTATCAGCGGCTTTCATAGTGACATCCAGGTCCCTTGGGAACTGTACAATGTAATTATCAGGAAACAAAGTCACAGAAGCCTAAACACCTAATAATGTACTAATCAGCCTAGAAATGTACACAAGAATAGGGATAATAGATAAGCAAAACGGTAGTTACGGATAACCAGTGCAGCATATAAATATATATATAAAGCAAGTGCAACAACAAGACCACCAATCAGTTGAGCAATTAATGGTGAGACGATAAATGATTAAATTCTTACAGTCCAAGTCAATCATCTCCTTATCCAAAGCCTGTGATGGACGTCCCTTCCCAGTATGTATATTATGTATATTATGTAGGTATGTATGTATGTATGTTATGTATATTATGTACTTTGTTCCTCTGTAAGTTGAAATTACCAGAAAATACAGATTTGGTATTTATTATATAAAACATGTTACAATAAAAAAAAAAAAAAAATGTTGTAGAGGAGAGCGCTCCGTAACCTATCTCCTTCTTTATACTAATGTCTGCTCCCCTGCTCTAGTGTCTGCTCTAGTGCCTGTCTCTAGTGTTAGGCTGGTGCAGTAGGAGGTGTCAGATGACATCACTTCCTGTGTGTTTGCTCTAGTGTCTGCTCTAGTGTTAGGCTGGTGCAGTAGGAGGTGTCAGATGACATCACTGCCCCGCGGTACCTGTTCCCCCTCTGTCTTGTTGGAGTCAGTCACAGACGTGCACAGACGCAGCTCACAGCCTCCTCACACAGTTATCCCTTTACATACAGCCTGAACCTGCAAACCAGACAAGCTGCTGCTTTACCACATCCCTGCTGTAGTGACTTCCTATTCTTGCAGAGCCACCATCTAAACTGCTAACTTCTTTACCCCTTGTGTACCAACACTGCATAACCTCATATTACTTGCTGTCTCTACTAATAAACCTAAATCTGCTTAAGTGCATATGTGTGGACTACAATCCCCATCCAACATCTGCTGTCAGCTATCTTGCACCACAAGACTCTGCCATGTCTGTGACATGTGTAATGACTTGTGTAAGTCCCCTGTCACATGGAACTAAGCATCCAGCACAATGTCCTTTATGTGTTCCCTGGGCCCCAGTGTATAAGGTGCCACTGATCCAGACTGAGGAGTAACAGCAACACATGTGACACGTGTGACAGAATGAGGAGAGAGGAGATGTTCTGCAGCTCAACTCTTACTTACACATTACAGAGGAACAAATGTCATGTGTGACAGAATGAGGAGAGAGGAGATGTTCTGCAGCTCAACTCTAACTTACACATTACAGAGGAACAAATGTGACATGTGTGACAGAATGAGGAGAGGAGATGTTCTGCAGCTCAACTCTAACTTACACATTACAGAGGAACAAATGTGACATGTGTGATAGAATGAGGAGATGTTCTGCAGCTCAACTCTAACTTACACATTACAGAGGAACAAATGTGACGTGTGACAGAATGAAGAGAGGAGATGTTCTGCAGCTCAACTCTTACTTACACATTACAGAGGAACAAATGTCATGTGTGACAGAATGAGGAGAGAGGAGATGTTCTGCAGTGTATATTGTGTGACAGCCTTGCCCTGTGTGTATATTGTGTGACAGCCTCGCCCTGTGTGTATAATGTGTGACAGCTTCGTCCTGTGTGTATATTGTGTGACAGCCTCGCCCTGTGTGTATATTGTGTGACAGCCTCGCCCTGTGTGTATATTGTGTGATAGCCCCGTCCTGTGTGTATATTGTGTGACAGTCTGGCGCTGTGTGTATATTGAGTGACAGCCTCGCCCTGTGTGTATATTGTGTAACACTTGTTCTGGTGTCTGAGTGTCTGATAGTTTCAGTTTCATCTCTCTCTTCTGCTGTGAGCAATGGCATCTGCTGATGTGAGACAGGAGCTGGACTGTTCCATCTGCCTGAACATTTATACAGATCCTGTAACACTGAGATGTGGACACAACTTCTGCCGGGTCTGTATTGATCGTGTGCTGGATACACAGGAGGGGTCTGGACTTTATTTCTGTCCTGAATGCAGAGCAGAGAGTACGGAGCGTCCTGCACTGATAAGGAGCATAACTCTGTGTAACATCATGGAGAGATTACTGACTACTCGCCCAGATCAGGAGGAGACTGGGATCCTCTGCACTTACTGTGTGGACTCTCCTGTATCTGCTGCTAAATCCTGTCTCCTGTGTGAGGCTTCTCTGTGTGATAAACACCTGAGAGTACACAGCAAGTCTCCAGAACACGTCTTATGTGACCCCACCACCTCCCTGGGGAACAGGAAATGCTCAGCACATAAGGAGATCTTCAAATATTACTGCACTGAGGACTCTCTCTGTGTCTGTGTGTCTTGCTGTCTGATTGGGGATCACAGAGGACATAAGATGGAGTCATTAGATGAGGCCTCTGAAAAGAAGAAGGAGAAACTGAGAAATGTTCTGCAGAAACTGACCACACAGAGACAGGAGACTGAGAAGAGAGTCCAGAGACTGCAGGAGCGCAGGAGAGAACATCAGGAGAAAGCAGCTGATGTAAGAAAGACAGTCACTGCCCTATTTAGAGACATCAGGAGACAGCTGGAAGACCTGGAGAAGAGAGTCCTGGGTGAGATCTCCAGGCAGGAGGAACGCGTTTCACTCTCAGTCTCTGATCTGATCCAGCAGCTGGAAATAAAGGAGAAAAAGCTGTCCAGGAATATGCGTGACATTGAGGAGCTGTGTAACATGTCTGACACTATAAAAGTCCTACAGGAACCATGGGACTGGTGTGACACTGAGGATGGAGAGAGACATGAGGAACAGGTCCATGGGGGAGGAGATCTGGATGTGGGTCTCATCTCAGGGACATTACAGACATTATCTGATATAATAACACGTATAAATGTATACTGCTATGTGCAGGGGCCGGCAGACATATTACTGGATGCAAACACAGCTGGTAATGATATAATTATATCAGATGACAGGAAAACTGCATCCAGGTCAGATATAGAGCAGAATCGTCTAGTAACAGCAGAGAGTTTTCAGTATTATCAAGTAATGAGCTCCGGGGGATTCTCCTCAGGGAGACATTACTGGGAAGTGGATGTCAGGGGATCAGAGCTCTGCATAGTGGGGATGTGTTATCCCAGTATAGACAGGAGAGGAGAGCAATCAGGCATTGGATGGAATAACAAGTCCTGGGGATTGAGGTTGTGTAATAATAAGATATATGTGAGACATGACAGTAATGTGACCCAGTTACCTGTCACTATTCCCTGTGATAGAGTGAGGATATATCTGGATTATGGGGCTGGACAGTTGTCCTTTTGTTCTCTGTGTGACCCCATCAGACTCTTACACACCTTCTCTACCACCTTCACTGAGCCCCTTCATGCTGCATTATGTGTATGGGAAGGACATATAACAATATCTGGGGGATCAGGAGCTGGGAGACATCGCTAAGAAACTAGTGACATCATAGGGAGGGGAATCTGATTGGAGGAACGCTCAGCCAATAGAATGAAGCAGTAGGAGGAGCTACAGCTTAGTTGCTGGGGGATTTATATGTGATATCCTGTCTCTGATACACCGAAAGCTGTGATTGGCTGCGATAACTGTCACTCAGCTATAATGGCCAGATGGAGCCTTCCAGTATCCGGGAGGAAATCCTCTGTAACATCAATAGAATATGTCACATGATGAGGTGTGATATATATCACATAACCCCTCCTTCCCCGGTGTTGTGTCAGTCTGGGGGGTGTTGGGGGTGTGTCACATGATGAGGTGTAATATATGTCATATGACCCCTCCTCCCCCACTGTTGTGTCAGTCTGGGGGGTGTTGGGGGGGTGTCACATGATGAGGTGTAATATATGTCCCATAACCCCTCCTTCCCAGCTGTTGTGTCAGTCTGGAGGGTGTTGGGGGTGTGTCACATGGTGAGGTCTAATATATGTCACATGACCCCTCCTCCCCCGCTGTTGTGTAAGTCTGGGGGGTGTTGGGTGGGTGTCACATGATGAGGTGTAATATATATGTCACATAACCCCTCCTCCCCCGCTGTTGTGTCAGTCTGGGGGGTGTTGGGGATATGTTGCTGTGTTACTGACTTTCTGGAATAAATAATAAGATGATCAATAAAATGATGAAGATGATCAATAAAACTTTATCTTTACTTTATTATTAATTTCTAAGGGTCAATGGTGGGGAAATAATGCGGGTAATGGGGAAATTAATAGGAGCTTTAATGAGGGGTAAATAATGGGGGATATATTATTACGTCATAGGTGTGGGCACCATTTTGAATGGCCCGATTTCATCAAAGTACTCGTTTCCAATGGGCTGCGGGCGATGGCTATGGATGATGGGCGTGGTTAAGGTCACCTGATCCTTATCTTATGATGGTGTAACACTAGTGTAAGGTTATTATTATTATTAACGTTTATTTATCTAATACCACACAAGCACCACACAGCGCCGTAAAAAGGCAATAGTTACAAATGCAACAAAATTAACAGAAAGGGTACAAAGCTCAAATAAATAAGGAATACAATACAAGGATAATGTGAAAATAAAATACAGTACAGAAATTGCCGAACAATATGTATGGAGAGTAAAGATGCTGGACATGTGTGTAGGAGCAGGTGAATATGGAGAGAGATAAACAGCAGAGAGAAAAGGTGGTAAGTGATGAGGAAAAGGTAGAGGGGTGATGACAGGAGGGAGGAGTCCCTGCTCATAAGAGCTAACGTGCTAAGTGGGAGGGGGTGACCAAACAGGAAACACAGAGATGACGATGGGGAGGGCAGGAAAGCTTGGGTTCCAGGGCAGAGGGGTGGCTCGGGAGAAGTATTGGATGCGGTAGTGAGAGGTAGGTATCAGGCACCCCACTAGCCTAATCTCTCATGCAGCTCTCCACCAGCTGGAATCTCCATCAGGTGGGTGGACTCAATATCTAGTCTCTGCAAGGTAGTAGGGAAGAAGCGTCAAACTACCGACCAGTGAGTCTAACATCAGTAGTAGGGAAATTGATGGAAAAACTGTTAAAGGAACAAATTGTACAGTATCTTCAATCCAGTAACTTACAAGATCCCAAGCAGCATGGATTCACTGGGGGAAGATCATGTCAAACAAATCTTATTGAATTTTTTGACTGGGTCAGTAAAGTAT
>WWET01007973.1:0-10546 GCA_011038615.1 Limnodynastes dumerilii | reverse complement strand
TCAGCGTCCAGAATAACGATATACTACCCAAGTCTTCACTTGCACAGTAATATTACTCACACAAATGTATCGATGTGGGTGATAGTTTAGCACAACAATGCAGTGGATAATAGGTACTTGCTGGTGGATACACAATGTCTCTTTGCTTGTGGCACATGTGCTGAATAAGTAACAGGATAGTTGCAGATATCTGAGAACCGAGCTTACACTGTATGACGTGATGTATAGAAACACACAAGTTCTCACCACACCGGGGCTGGAGATGGTAAATAGGTGCCGATAATGGTGACGTTACAAGCTGCTGTCCCTGTAATCGCTCGGCCAGTGCGTCTCCACTGAGAGCGAGACACCGCGCCGCTGGGGTCCTGGAGATCTTTTAGCAGGTGTGAATGCGGCACAGTGACGTTTCCCTTACAGACACTCAGCTTCAGGCCAGATGAGTAGCAATACACGGAGATGATTACCGGCGCGCACGTGGTGACATGTAACTGGCTGCTCGCTGTGCGAATAGTCATTTCTTACTCCCTCCCATGGAGAACACTTGCTAGAGTTTAATACAAATAAAGGCCAGATCCAGACCTAAATGCAGTATAAGTATGACCTCGTAGCGTATTTACGCCATGGTAAGTACTCCACCCCCCCCTCCGGGCACTCCCCTCAGTCGCATGTAATTTACACGATTTACAAGTATCAAACCCTACCGTAACTTCTCCAAGCGTAAGTACGGATTGTCGCACGCAACGCGGCCCATACTGTACAATGTAACGCCTCCCTCTGCCTGCAAAGCGTATGTGGAAGTTACGCAAGCGGCAAGCATAAAAACGCACTCTTACGTAGCTCTGGATCTGGCCCAAGGTGTCGTGTAAATAGATTCAGGCCACTGTTACATACTGCTGGAATACTGCATTGATTGTCTGCTTCACCTGCTGACGCATTTCACCAACCACATTGATTTCACCAGAGGATGTAGTTATAATTTATCATATAACCGCGCTTCAATCCCCATTGGTCTGTGTTATATCAGAGCATACAAGCAAGTGATACCAAGATAAAGTGACGGATTAAATAGCAGCAGTATTTATTAATAATACACGTATATATATTAACAAATAAATGAGAATAAAGTAAGGTGTAACCACTTGTCCAAAGTGCTGTAAGAATAAGAAATCAGTAAATACCGAGTGATAGGCTGTAAACATAGGTCACAATTGGTAACTGGAAATGCTGAGTGTCTCAGAATAACAAGCTGGTTTGTAGCAATCACATGAATATTCATCTCTAACGTGTGACACTTCTTATTCTTACAGCACTTTGGACAAGTGGTTACACCTTACTTTATTTTCATTTATTTGTTACTATATATATATATGTGTATTATTAATAAATACTGCTGCTATTTAATCCTTCACTTTTTCTGGGTATCACTTGCTTGTATGTTTTGATAAAACACAGACCAATAGGGATTCAAGCGCGGTTATATGATGAATTTTAGCTGCTTCTTCTGTGGTTACCCTGTTACCCTGCGATTATCCCACTTTTCTGTGATTATATGTCATTTCCCCCTTCAGGAACACTGCTTTAATTGCGTTTATTGCCATCTGTAACCAGCGCTCATCTTATATATTTTTTGAGGATGTAGTTATGTTGTTTTACCAGCATTTATATAGTGGTACCGTCTAATAGCTATCCTCATTAGTTACAGTAACTGAGGTGTGCCAGGCGCTAGAAACTATAAGGTATGTGAATGTGGGAAAGCTGAGACCCAAAAAGACCCAAGAGAAATCAAGAACCTAAATAAATACAGGATACACAAAATACTGTGAAATCTAAAAAAAACAGAGCTTCACAAAGAGCACAGTGCACACGATTACACAATGATTCTCAAAGATCGTGAAGTTCTATAATAAATAACTAAAATATTTTAATAATCATGAAACATCATAAATAAAACAACATACATTGATATAAAAATATACATAATCAAACAAAGACAATCCCTCTCCATCCCTTCAGACACATAAAAGAGCTCATTCAGACAACAAAGACAATCCCTCTCCATCCCTTCAGACACATAAAAGAGCTCATTGACACCAGAGTATGGAATAATGCAGTCCCGGGTAAACACTGCGTGGATGAGAGGAAGGCACATGGAGCCGGAAGTCCTTACAGCACACCCCGCCTTGGGACGCCTGGCACGCCTCTGGGTACATTTATTGCAACTTTCCAGGACTTGTGGTACCCGTGTGCCTACAGCGGCTTTATCTGTAAGTGCACCTTCTCATTCTGCTCTGTGACTGATCCTCATTAGTTACTTCACACCTGAAACTTAAAGAGCTATAAACCAAAGCACCGACATCCAGTATAACAACAATAATGCATTTATATCCCATCATTTTACAAAACACTCGGTTTTAAATATATTTTCTTTTCTTTTATTATATCCACCATTTATAAAAACAAAAAACAAAAAAACAGAAAAGGACTAAAGAAAGGTCGGCTCACGTGTGTAACCTGCTATACATATATATTACATAGGAACAATAAAGTAATGATGCAATATGCTGGAAATGAACTACCAATTCCCTTGAAAATAAAGTTCCTGCACATGTCATTGGCAGCACCAATAACCTTCCAAAAATACATATACTACTGAATATATGAAGAGAGATAGTATATATGATATGGTGAAATAATAAATCAAATTAAATAAAAACTAAAAATAAATGTTGGAAAAATAAAATAAAAAATGTGTAAATAAGGGGGCGTGTCCTGACGGTGCAAGAGCTCAGACGCACTTTAGAAGAGCTCCGGCACTTCCTCGCCTAATTAGGGCTAAATTTATCCCATCCCCTTTTCATTCCTTGAAAAAAAGTAAAATGGCGTGTGAGCGCTTATTAAAACTAATAAAAATAGATATATAGGATAATAAATAAATAAATAGGGTGAAAAAAGGATTTGCAAAACGGGCTCCCTACTGACTATACTAAATATATGTTAACAGTGATATAAGTGAGATAAATGAATCCCCCAGCCCCGCCGTGCTCCCTCTCTACCAACGGTGAGCGCCGGCCGCGGGACCCGCTGGACCTCTTTCTTTTGGGACCAGACTCTGGCAGACCCCTCCAAGCGGACCGCGGAGCCGTTGCCCAGCTGTCTGCCGATGCTCTTAAAGGTACAGACCGGACTTTGCCTCAGAGTTATAAGCTTGGCAGCAGTAATCATCTGCCCTACCTGTTCCAGGCCTCTGGTGGCTGGGGAGACTCCCTGGGGCACTCATACAGCTTCCTATACCCAGCGGTGGCTTCCTTCTCCCAGGGGGATCCTCTCCCCCTCCCCTCCTCACACTGCACAGCTCTTCACTGCAGGACGCCATTTTGTGATTCTAGCTCCCTGTGTGCTGCACTCCCACAGTATTACTACCCATCTGCTAAATCACTCTACCCCTACATACCTCTACACCTGTATAATAGTCTCTGGAAAGACTCCTACTTCTAGACTAGAGCTACAGCCTCCTGGACCCTCATATATTACATTAGTGTCCACCCTTTCACCTGCACCCCTCCTTACCTGGGAGAACTGTCCAGCCTTTACCGCTGTCTGGCAATTTATGAGAAGATTTCATCCTTTGGGTCTGCGCTGCAGTTTCCTGGACTCTCACTCATATATCTGGTGCTACCTTTTGCCTGCCTTCTACCTCATTTCTGAAGATACTAAGAGCTCTTACTAGCATCGTCATGTAACTACACTGCTGTTCCACCCCAGACCGTGCAGCTCACTTAGTGACCTATCTTTTTGTGATCTCATCCCTATCAAGCATCCGGGCGTATACCATAATTACCTTACAATCCTTTGCTATACTTACAGTGCTGGGAGAAAGCGTAAACATGCCTCCCAAGAAACAGAGACTCTCCACCCTGGCTCCTCCGTTGAAATTCCGCCCACGGAAAGTTGGTGCAGATAACCCCCAAACGTCACAGGGGAGCCCAACACCTTCCACTTCGCCTTCCCTGCAAAGTAAACCCTCACCTCCGCTAGTAGAGCGAGACGTGGACTTTGACCCAACATCTGATGCTCCAGTTACTTCGCCAGCACTTCAAAGTAAACCCTCCCCTCCGCTAGTAGAGCGAGACGTGGAATTTGACCCAACATCTGATGCTCCAGTTACCGTGCGCACCCTGCACCAATTATTTACAAGCCTCCGGGAAGACTTCTTCGCAGAATTCAAGACGTCCCTATCCGAATTGCATCGCAATGTGTCCGAATTGGGGTCACGTACGGACCATTTAGAGACCAAGATGGAGGAAGTGGTAGCGTCCCACAACTCTTTTATCACAGCCCAGGAGGGCCTACAGGCAGAGGTGTCACAAATTTGGGACAAAATTGCGGATCTTGAAGACAGATCGCAGCGCAACAACCTTAAAATCAGAGGGATTCCTGAGTCCGTTGGCAACTCGGACCTGGAAGTCTATGCGCAATCGTTGTTCCGTAAGTTGCTCCCTGGGATAGAAGAAAGGGACCTTGTCATAGATTGAATACACCGCCTCCCTAAATCACGCTCTGCACTCGCATCTGCTCCGAAAGACACCTTACTGCGGGTACATTTCTTCCCGGTGAAGGAACGGATCCTTCGGGCAGCTAGGCAACCGGAAAATGCTGCGATTCTCCACGACCTCCAGCTGTTCCAGGACCTCTCGATGGCCACAGTAAACAAACGACGATCCTTTAGCTCCGTCACAGCAGCCTTGCGGGAGCACTCGATTCCCTATCGTTAGGGATCCCCAGTGAAGCTCCTCGTACAACGCGATCACGTGACTCACACTTTAGCGAGCCCAGAAGCCGGTATCAAACTACTAGAGGAGTGGCAGATCCCTGTACGTGACGACACTCCTAGAAGGCATCCTCGGCTTCCAGCAGATTGGTCTCTGGCGGGATGATTGCTGCAGATGGTCCCACTCGTGAGATACACAAATTACTTTTTGTATTTTTATAATTTCGTTAGCGCCTCTTCCAGGCACTGATTTTGCATAGTCTCATATGTTGTTCTTGTTCACTCAGTTTTGATTGCAGTTTGCTTGTTGCTTAGATATCGACCCCTTATGGGCAATACCGTTAAACAAAGTTGGTGTCGATAATTGCTATTTGTGGTCAGGGTTTGTTTTATCTGTCATTAGTTAACACATGACCCATTACACCATGTATTTGCTATTTTCTTACATGTCATAGCGGTCCAGCCACCTTCCTGATGGGGTTGCCCCGGTGGGATCCTTTTTTGGATACATATTTCTGGAAGGACATAGGGGCGATAGATTGATTACCAACTTCTAGTTCTCCCCACTTAAATTTAGGTTACTATTGATTAAACTTCACAGTGTTATTATTATGGTCTGGGGTGGATCTTTCAGGTCACCCCCTCCCTTTGAACATGTTGTCACTTTTCTTCCCTTGTGACAACTACTTTGGCCCGATGTACTGGGCTTATTTGGTTTTCTCATTTTTCTACCCCTTCCCTTGTGGACCCCGACCCCCTTCCCTGCCATCTTACAGCATTATTATCCCCTTGCGGCTCCCACACATTCATATTGATGGACTTGGTACCTCTTTCTATGATGCACACTGTAGGTTTGACACAACCCTAATTTTAGCGACCCGGGACCTCTGGCCCATCCTTGATAATGGTTAAATTTATTTCCATCAATGCCAAAGGCCTAAACTCCCCTAATAAGAGGCGTCTGGCCCTGACCTTTTTCCACAGACATAGAGCTGGAATTGTTGCGGTACAGGAAACGCATTTCCCTGCCCAGTCCCCACCTAAATTTAATGATCATCACTACTCCATTTGTTATATGGCCAACGGCCCATTGAAAAAGCACAGGGTGGCTGTCTTAATACCCAAAAACCTAGAATTCGCCCTTCACATTAAATTAGAGGATAAAAATGGAAGGTTTTTGATTCTAGTGGGTACCCTGGAGGGTAAATTAGTTACCATTGCTACCGCCTACGCCCCAAATACTCGCCAGGTCCTCTTCTTCCGCAAACTCTGCACGGAAATCTCTAAGATACGGAAAGGTGATCTCATTATCCTAGGAGACTTTAACCTCGCCCCCAACCCTAAAATAGATAAGTCGCCGCAAGCAGCCGCCCCATTGGGCCCTGTCGCCAGCGGCCCATCATTAGCATTTGGGAAAATTATGGCTGCCTATGGTCTATATGACGTGTGGAGGGTGTATTATCCGACTTCTCGGGAATACACCTTCTACTCCCACCCCCATAATAGTTACTCTAGAATTGACCTGATTTTACTGGACAAATGGACTTTGCAGGACACTAGTCACACTGCCATTTTACCGATTACATGGTCTGACCACGCCCCTGTGGTGTGGACATGGGACACTAACCCCACTAAGTTCCCGCCTCGACCCTGGCGCCTACAGTCATTTCTGCTGACTTCCATTGAGGCTAAAACAGAGATCCAGGCTGCTCTAGACATGTTTCTGGAGACAAATAAAATTGAGGACACCTCCATCTTCACCTTTTGGTGTGCCCTGAAGGCGGTGGTTCGTGGGGCAGCTATTCAGGTGGAATCTAGATTGAGGAAAAGATATGTACAAACACTGGCAGATCTCGAGAACCAAATCTCTTGCCTCGAATTGGTTAATCAAACCAACCCATCTATAGCCACTAAAAATAATTTAGCGAAAGTAAGGGCGGATTTTAACAAACATCTACAGAAACAAACACACACTGCCATGTGTGCACTACAACAAAAATATTATGTGGCTGGAAATAAGGCAGGTCGCCTTCTCGCCCGTAAGTTACGGGGACAAACTGCATGCAATAGAGTTAAATCTTTGTCTGACAAAAGGGGTAAGGCGATCCTCAACCCCTACGACATTGCAAATGCTTTCGCCACGTATTATTCTGAGTTGTATAACCTGTGTAATGACCCTACTGTAGAGCAGCCTACCCCTGAGCTTATAGTGAGCTTTTTAGACCCGTTATCATTGCCCTCCTTGAATCATACTACTTTGGAGGCCCTAAACCACCCCTGGTCGTGTGCAGAAGTTGCCCTGGCAATTAAATCTCTACCGAATAATAAGGCCCCTGGCCCCGATGGCTACATAAATAATTTTTACAAGACTTTTTCTGAAACGCTTACCCCACTCCTTACCACTTTGTATAATGCAGCTTCTGAGACAGGCGCCTTCCCAAAAGAAATGTTAGAGGCACAAATAGTGACCATTCCCAAACCTGGCAAATCACCTACTGAGGTTAAAAATTACAGGCCTATCGCTCTGTTAAACACAGATGTTAAATTATATGCCAAACTGATTGCAACCAGATTAGCCCCTTTGCTCCCTTCTCTTATACACCCGGATCAGGTGGGTTTTATTCTAGGACGCCAAGGCCCGGATAACACTCGTAGGGTTTTAGATATAGTAGATTGGGTAAATCATTCCTCATTAGAACTCATATTACTTTCCCTTGATGCTGAAAAGGCGTTTGACCGCCTGCATTGGAATTTCATGCGGGCGGTCCTAGGGAGATTTGGATTCCAGGGCTCTATTCTCCAATCTATCGAGGCCCTATACCGTAGGCCCTCTGCAAGAGTCTTTAGCAACGGGTTCCTGTCCGCGCCTTTCGATATTACGAATGGTACCCGTCAAGGGTGCCCCCTCTCCCCCTTGATGTTTGCCCTCACAATGGAACCCCTAGCCCACCTGATCCGGTCCTCTCCTAAATTCCCAGGGCTTTCCCTTAACAATACCCGACATAAACTTTGCCTATTCGCAGACGATGTACTATTATTTGTTACCAAGCCCGAAACAGCCTTAGTTGAGCTACATTCTATTCTAGACCAATTCAGCGCCGTTTCGTACTACAAGTTAAATACGACTAAATCGGAAGCTTTACCTATTAACATCCCACCTCTCGTGCTAGCTTCACTACAAAGGAAATTTCAATACTCCTGGAAAGAGAGATCCCTAGTGTACCTTGGCATCCATATCACACGTTCCATAGATGATGTCCTTTCAGACAATTATGCCCACATATATAAACACCTTTCTACTTTGACGTCGTCCTGGATGTTACACGAGGTTTCCTGGCTAGGCCGGATAGCGGCATTCAAAATGTCTCTGTTGCCAAAATTGATGTATATCTTTCGGGCTATCCCGTACCTTCCTCCACAGAAAGATTTAGATAAATTTTCCAGGCTTGTGACTACATACATCTGGAAGAATAGGCGACCTAAAATAGCCCTGAGACGCATGATTCTCCCTAGGACTTTGGGTGGGCTGGGTCTTCCAGACCTCGAGTCCTACCACTCGGCTTGCCTGCTGGCCCAGCTGCGGGACTGGTCTCGCCCTGCGAAACAGAAACCCCGGGTAGCCTTAGAATCTAGCCTGTCTGGCACAATACCGCTCGTTAATTTACTTTGATTACCAAGCCATGGTAGACCTAGTACAGACCCCCCCCTGCGATCTGTACCTGATTCTCTAAAGGTTTGGGATAGGTTCCTGTACAAATGCACTGATGTCGTCCTCCCTGCTAGCAATCTCTCTACGTTAACTTTAGCCCACCTTATCCCTGATCTCAACTTGCACACCTGGAGGGACCTGGGATTTGGTCATCTAGATAAAATGTTATCGCAGGGTCGCCTACGCCCGTTTTCAGAGTTCACTACTCAATTCAATATTCCGGTCTCTGAAACATTCCGATACCTCCAGATCAGCCAGTGTGCTTAAAACCCCGAATACTTTGAAGCCTTTACCGGATACGCTCCTGCGTCGTCTGTCGGATGGAGGTAGTAGAGGTGCCATCTCATTTTGGTATAACAGCTCAATTATCCCGGAGTCAGATCCGGGTAAGGCTCCCCCATGCGTTAAGTGGGAAAGGGACCTGGGAATAACACTATCCCCGCAGCAGTGGGAGCAGATGTCAGCGCAGGCGTTTAAAATGTCACGATGCTCTAACCACATCGAAATGTATATTAAGTTGCTCAATCGGTTATACCTCACCCCTGCAAAAATACATACAATGTGGCCTACAAACTCAAAACTATGTTGGCGAGGTTGTGGGTTGACGGGGGACTTGCTTCATGTCTTCTGGTCCTGCCCTAAACTACAAGCACTTTGGGGAGACGTCTTTTTGCTGGCCTCCAGAGTACTAAACCACCCCATAGCCCCGTCCCCTCAGGTGGCTTTGCTACATATCTATCCTACGGATTACCCTGGGGAGAAAAGATACCTATTAGGACACATCCTAATTGCTGCTAAAGCAGCTATAGCGCAACTGTGGAAAGGGTTGGATCCCCCCTCCCTTGCCAAAATTACTGCTAAGGTTACCTTTAACCACAACATGGAAACACTTATGGCAGAGTATCGAGCTTCCGCCAACTGCCCCCTTTTTCAGTGGCTCCCTTGGACGGAATACCTCCAAGAAGAACTAAGACAGCAAACACCCTCAGCCGACCCTACTCCCCTCTAACAAAGTGTAGTAAACGTGGGACACGTACTCATTGAGCTGGGGTCGGAACATGTAGGGTTAAATGACATTCCTATCTTTCTGGGTACAGGAGGCACGGGCCATTGAATCTATCCTGACATATATGTATGTGTGATATTTTTTCTTCTTCATTGTATAAACGGCTCTATCAACATATGCTGTAACATGTGTTGTTCCCCTTCCCCTCCCCTTTTCTTTATTCTGTATCCCCCCCCCTTTTTTTATGGTAAAATTGAATAAAAATTACTGAAGTTAAAAAAAATGTGTAAATAAAATGAATATGAAAACACAAAAATAAAAAACTAAACATAAATAAATATATAAACATGAAAATAAAAATAATAAATATAAATATAAATACAATTAAACCAAAGAAAAAACACAAACCCCTTCCCCCCTTAAGAAAGTGAAATTAAAAGTAAAAATCCAATAAGTTTCTTGTTTGCATAACACAAGTTTTAGTTATTGCTTCTATCCCTATTACACTCATCCCAATAGCATCTCCTTGATGAAATCTGCAGTGTTTAGGAACACTATTATTCTGTAGTTTATGTAAAATATTTCTACGATGCTCTTGAAATCTTCATTTTAAAGCTCTAGTGGTGCGGCCAACATACAATGTGTTACATGGACATATTACAACATAGATCACAAAACTAGAATTACAATTGATAATCACCTTATCACCTTATAT
Organism: Limnodynastes dumerilii; assembly: GCA_011038615.1. Lineage (NCBI taxonomy): Eukaryota > Metazoa > Chordata > Amphibia > Anura > Limnodynastidae > Limnodynastes > Limnodynastes dumerilii. The sequence goes on along the minus strand of WWET01007973.1, from coordinate 348 downwards.
TATAGATGTTTTTCTTCACATTGATATGTTTTGGACTTATGACACATAAATGTACATATAATGCACTTATCCTTACCACATTTACTGCACCCAACCAAGGTTTTGATGGTAACCATTAAATTAAGTTTTCAGTTCATTTATATTTCCTTTATTATTTACATACTTACTGTATTTACTGTATTTACGTATTTACTGTATTTACATACTTACTGTATTTACATACTTACTGTATTTACTGTATTTACATACTTACTGTATTTACATACTTACTGTATTTACTGCACTTACTGTATTTACTGTATTTACGTATTTACTGTATTTACATACTTACTATATTTACATACTTAC
>WWET01007972.1:9379-23564 GCA_011038615.1 Limnodynastes dumerilii | reverse complement strand
TTTTTTATAGTTTTGGGGCAAGGCATGCTGCCTATAGTAGTGCTACTAGAGCAAGCATGCCTTGTCATTTATGGGCATGCTTGCTCTAGTAGCACTACTAGCGGCAGCATGCCCGGGCGGCCCGTTGTTTATTTTTTTATATACTACGGTGGCGGCAGAAGGGGTTAATTGGTCTGCATTCAGCAAACCAATTTAACGAGCAGTGCGGCCGGAGCAATTATAGCTCTGACTGCTTTTTTTTTTTTTTTTTTTAAATACGGCCAATTCAGAGGTGCGTGTTTCTGAAGAAACACGCACCTCTAAATTGAACGTTTTTTCCGATTCCATGTTGCGACCAGTTGCAACTCTGAATCAGGTCCTTGGACTTAGTTTGCTCTGCATTGCTCATTGGTGTGAAGTAGAATCTTCAAGACTCCCTTTGTAAAGGTGCAACTGTGTTAATGATCAATAGCATGTTAATCTGCAAGAGTATGAATAAAACATATTTTTAAAGCACTTTGTTTATTGTCATTTTTGCTACATGTTTTATAATCTTTATTTATTGTATGTCAACTAAAGCTACTCAATGTTCCAATTTTTCTGAAAAATCATGTTTCTTCACAACCACCAAAAAAGCCACTCATTATTATGCACTCAAAAGCTGTACACTAGCAACTCTTAAATTTATTTGTACATTCAGAATACACTCCATTGTTTTAAGATGAGTGTCTGTAGTAAAGTCTAATTATGTTGAATTTAAGTGCACCTGTGGTCATGAGTGTTGCAGCACTGATTGTATCACAAATAGTTTTTTGATTTAAAGAAATATGTTCCATGAGTCAGTCCAGAGTGAACTCTAATTTTTTAGATTTTCATATACATAAAGGGTGCGAGTGTAAGTGCACACAATGTAGTAGAGTTAACTTTAAGGTTTCCACATGTATGTGTATTTGAATCCAAAACAAGTAAGTGCAGGCAAATGTATGTTAACTCTAACAGCAGCAAAGTATGCAAGTGTGTCATGGCACATTTGCAACTAAAATAAAGAACTTTAACACACATTAAAGCTAATTATTTTTGATAATGATATGTAAAAAATTATAAATGATTGGTTTTAGACATTATGAAGGCAACTACTTTATCCAAGTTCATACATTTCTCTTGTCAATAATGAAACCTTAATAGACAAAATATTAAACAGTGATTTAAAGGTTACAGACAGAGGTGTAACACAATAAGGGATATGTATATAAGCAAGTAGTATATACTGTTATGATAAAAAAAATAATTAAATTCTGTATTTAGTAGTTATAAATAGTTATAAATAGTTTAAATAGACAACTATGGATCAAACTATAGAAATTAAAACCTCTTGAACAATCTGCAGCACTAACCTGATTCACACTACATTATTGTTTGTTTACTTAATAGCACAGATAACTACATTAAATACCAGTCACTCCCCTTGCAACACCCGGCCGAACCTAAACTTCCACCTACTTTGACTTGCCCTATCTGGCCGCACTCACTTCCGACCTTATGTGTATTAGTTGCGTATATTTAGGAACCTAACTATATAATCTTAATGCCTCCCCCCCATTTCTATGCAAATCCTTTGGTTCGTAGATTTCCGCTGAACTTCGGTTTGCAATCGTCCCCATCCGATTCACAAGTCCGACCTGTTAGAGGTGAACCCCCACCTGGACCTTCTGCGAGGGGGTCCTTAATAACAGTCTTCTTTCTGACAAGACTTTAACACCCGGGTGGAGAAATCAAGTATGACATGCAGCCAGAGTCATCAACAAGAGTTCTGCTTTATTGTTGAACATACACTTGCTAATATAGAACAATGGTCACATGTAGTAGGGGAGGTTCTCACTCCTCAACCAATCAGCTCTTTATCAAAAACATATCACTTGTCTTGACATTATGGTTATAGTAGGTTTCTCGGTACTTTCCACTTGGCCTATTTCTTACCCCGAAGCTATCTACCTTATACCGCAGAGCATCCTGTTCTGGTTTCCTAGCTGACCTGAATACTTATCTTTCTGCTAAATCAAGCAGTTTTGGTTACATGACATTTTATGTTTAAGTTTTTGCTGTACCTATTAACCCTTACCTCTATCAATTGGAACTGTCTATACCATATATAGGGTCAGACGGATATAGCCTTAGTTTCATAGCATATGTTATACAAGAATAAATTTTAGCTTAGTTAACTATAACTAGGATACTTTGGATGGCATATTTCTATCAATTCCCTTCTTTTTATACTAAGCAAAATATAATATAGCAAATCATCAACATGTTCACATATTGTCCATATGATGAAATAAGTAAAAGGTAAGATGCTAGTGGGCGACACTACCACCGACAACAGGTACTTCTTGAGGGATTTTGCAATCAGCTCAAGGACAATAGTCATTCCCTGTATCCTTTTTTCATGGAATCATAGAGACTCGTTGCATTAGCGTAAGCATCCAAAGGAGTATAAAATTCCATGTTGCTGTCACAATTTGCATCACGAAAGCCATTCTTTTCTCTTAGATCCTGCTAAACTTCCAGGACACACAAAGGTATTTCTTCTGGAACTGAAGAATGTGGTACTCGGGATAGTTGTGGCTCTGGAGTAGCAAACGCTCATGTCGGAGTCTTAAGTATCTTTTCTTCTGGACTGGCAGTGTGGCACATTTTGCTCATATGAGAAAACAGATAAAAAGTTTGAATATCAAGTAGCATAGCAGTATTATCCCAATAGCTTTACTTGTTTCCCACCATGGTGGGACCTTGTTAGTACACCTTAAATATCGTCCTTCGTGGCTAACCCTCTCCTGGCACTTTCTGACTCTGTTCAGATGGTTTTAACCAGAGGGTTGTCACAAATATTACATAAACATTCTTTAAACTGTGTATCTTTCTTATTATACCCCTCTTTGTGTACTTCAAAGGGTTTAGCAACAGATTCACCAAAATAATAAGTCAGAGAGATACTTATCACCAATATCTTAACCAGAGTCATGTTGGATGGTAATTTTTGTCTTTTTGCAATGGGAAGCATGAACCCAGGAGTTCTTTCCTGACAACTTAACCGACGTGGGGTAGTCAGTAACACTTGGTATGGGCCCGTATATCGTGGGTCCAAAGCTCCTCTTTGATGCTTTTTCAGATATACCCAATCTCCAATAACCAGATGATGTGGATCTGTGGAATCAGTGTCCAAACCTAGGGAACAAGCAGACACTTGGGCATGCAAATTAGATTATTGCTTAACGAGATAAATCATATAATCTGTGCTGTCCCCATGTTTGTGTTGTAATTCATGGGGCCAGTAACACCCTGTCTTTGGGGTGTGACCAAAAAGTATTTCATATGGTATCAGGCCTTATTGCTTAATTGGGGTAGTTCTGAATTTTAAATTACCATTCAGCCTCTCCACTATTCCACTACTCTGCGAATGGTGTAGTGTGTGTAATGCAGATATAATATTAACATCTTCAGCATTACTTGTCCTGTAAAATGTGTCCCTCTGTCACTTTCTATGACTTCAGGTATGCCATCCCCGCACACAATGTCTTGCAGAATCTTTTTAGCAGTTGTCTTTGCATTTGCTACCTTACAGGGCCAAGCCTCTGACCATCGGCTGAACAAGTCTGTAAACCCCAGGATCCAATCATATCCAGACAGTAGTCAATTTATGAAGTCTATCTGTATTCTCTGAAAGGGGTAACAGGTCTGGGGAGTGCTTTTAGATAGCACAAGGTCTTCTTTACCTGGACTATTGCAAGCACATGTGGTGCATCCTGCAAAATACTGGGCTGCTGTAGCAAACCCTTGTGCGATCCAGGTCTGTCCCAACGTTTGAACCATAGCATACTTCCCCAAATGCATCTTTCCATGTTGTATGTGAGCAATGACAGGGCACAAGGTTTTAGGCAGACAGTACTTGTCCTTTACACACTATAGGTTACCTTGTTTCTCATCTCCCTGTCTCTCCAAGCATCTGAGACTTATCCTTGCGGTTTAGCTAAAGTCTCAGTGGTTGGCACATTTGGGATCACCTCTGTGAGGTACACATCATAGGATTCATGGGCAGGAAGGGGCTTTAATGCGGCTTGTCTGGCAGCGGCATCAGTTAAGGCATTTCTTAGGGCTTCCTTGGCTTTCTTGCTAGTGTGTGCCATTTCTTGATCATCGCCTGGTTGGCAACTGAAAAGCAGCAAATAGTGACTTATTGAGATCAGCATATCTCACCTGGTTGTTGATGAGTATACAAAATTTCTACTTTCCTATATGGGACCATAATCGTGAGCTTATGCTAAAATCATATCTGAGGACTTCCGGTGCACGTGCCACTCGCGGTGGACGTTTTTTTAAGGAGCTCCTCCAGTGCACCCTAAATATCGGGGCAGCAAGCCGGATTTGGGGAACCACGGTTGTGGAAACCCCTCAAAAGAAGTGGAGGATAGCGGCAGGCAAAGAGTGGAACCTTTCCCCGGCTCCCTGTCACCATTACACTGGAAGAACCAGCCCTAGCAGCAAAGGGCACGAATCGCCGCCATAACAGCGCGCGTGTCAGCAGCGGGGCCTACAGTTTGGGAGCCGAGTGAGGCAGCGGCAAGTTCACAGCTAACCCTACAGAGGACGGATCGAGGGAGGCAGAGGAGAAGCACCGCGCCTCAGACCTCCCATCGCGGCCCTTAGACGGACATTGCCACAAGTACCAGCACACGTGTCAGCAGCGGGGCATACAGCTGGGAGACAAGTGCGGTAGCGGAGGATCCGTAGGTAATCACACAGGGGACTGATCACCCGAAGGGGGCAGAGGAAAAGTGCTGACCATCAGACCTCCCATCGCAACCTCAGGACTGCCACTGCCACAAGGCACTGGGTCAGCTGGTGCGGCAGCGTGGGGACAGGCAGGCCCGACCGCGGCTTCTATTGTAACTGTTGCAAAACGGCATGGTAAGCTCATATCACAGAAATACAGCCCCGAGGTCCACCTGATCTCTGTGGAGGGGATAGTCAGGGTGGCGGCACGTACACCGTCAGAGGGGAGCAGATTCAAGGCAGTGTGCATGTAATCCTACTTATTCCCTTACTCACCCCGTGCCTGTCTTCTGAGGCGAGACACTGTCACATACATAAAGGGGATGTGACAAACCTTGGAAGCCCATAAAGCTCATACCCCATAAAGATAAAGCCCGTGGACCAGCTGGACTCGGGTGGAGAGGAGAGAGGAGTTACACACCTTGACCCACTGCTGGAGAGTGGAGGAACACATAACAACAGGTGTACCAGTGGGGACCCCGGACCAACATCAGCTAGTGAGGCAGGCGGCCTAAAGTCCAGCAGAGCCACACCAAGTGCTTATACCCATCATCGTGCCTGAACAGGCAGCACCACATGCTGTATAACTATAAGTTCAAGCCAGCGTGCCTGCATAGGCAGCATCATCTTCCCTTCAATTCATCTAGTTCTGGACAGGACTTGAGGGGACCTTGTTGATTTTTTTTTTGTCTATTCCCTCAGGTAAGCGGGACTGTAAAGAGGCATCACAAGATCTCCTATGGTTTTTTCTGAACAGACATCCTGCAAAAGCAGAAGTTCCTTCTGATGATAAGTAAATTGTCAGCTATTGTCTGATTGTATTGTGCGCTTTCTTTTGATTTATTGTGTTTTCTTTTTTTCTTTTTCCTATCTATGTATCTCATGTTTACTACCTGGCTAGCCACAATGTAGAGCACGGGTTTTAAATGTAGTGACCTAACCTATCTGCAAATAATGGTACTGTGCTAGCATTGTGCGTCACTGGTGCTTAGTTGTGCCCCTAGTAGTGAAAAATAATCGCGCTACAGTACATAGCTTTTATTGTTATATCTTATTTCCTTTAACATTGTGTCCCTTCCCATAAGGGCTCATTTACGGCCACAACTGTAAGTTATGAAAAGATACCTGGGGGTTCTAGGTGACAACACAATGGTGAAACAAAGGCAATCTGTGGCGCCATCTACAGCGACCAAATCTACTTCCCCTTCCCCTCCTTCCCCCAAACAAACTAGGGGTGCCTCTGCCTCCCAACCAGAGGCCCAAATGCTCCAACCCTCACCAGCCGAAACTGCTAAAGAATTGTCCCTTTTTCTTTTTCCTATGATAGAACAAAAACTTGTGCCAGTTTTTGATTCGCGTTTTAATTCCTTGCAATCTAGTATCGATAACGCCTTAGCTGCTCTGGAATCTAATGCTAAACGGATTAGTTCCCTAGAACAAAGGGTGAGTGATGTTGATGACTCACACATTGTACTTCAAAACACCGCCCTTGCACAGGCCCAACGCCTAAAGGAGTTAGAGGATAAAATTGATGACTTAGAGAACCGAAGTCGTAGAAATAACTTACGTTTCATTGGTATCTCTGAGAACATCAAAAATTCAGAACTCCTTGAGCTTCTTCAAAAGAATTTAGTGGAGGCCTTGGGCTTGCCTATGTCCATGAAGGATATGATAGTCGAGAGAGCACATAGACTTGGCCCGGACCGTACCAACAATGAGAGTAGACCCAGAGCTGTTATAGCAAGGTTCTTAAACTATAGGGACAAAGAGGCGGTTCTCAGGGCCTACAGGGCGACCTCTAGCCTTAAATTGCGAGGTCAAACAGTTCTCATCTTCCAGGATTTCTCGGCCCAGGTCTCGCAAAGAAGGAGAGCTTTTGCCCCCATATGTTCTGCCTTACATGAGCACCATTTTCGATTTACCCTGGCATTCCCGGCGAGACTAAGAATTACCCATAAGGGTCAAGTCCATATTTTTGATGACCCACAAAAGGCCAGGGAATTTGTTTCTCACTTTGATTTGGATACAGATGGTACTGGTACTGTTTCCCCTAACAAAGACTAATTTGTTTAGGTCACTGCATTTTTCCATGTTATTTACCAAAAAATGGTTAATTCAAAAAAAGTTGAATGCCATTTTGGCAGGTTTATAAATGGGATTATTTCTTGTTTGTTATTGTTTACATTGTTAATCGAGCCCCAATGGAGGGCATTATATGTTAATCTGGAGGAAAAATTTGAAAATGGAGTTTTACGGAGCAAAGTTTTTGTTTGTATTACTATTATAAAAAATGCATATCAGTGTAAGAAAAGAAAATGTTTGAAACATATGCATTGTTAATATTGTTGTGTTAACTGGGTCTACCAGGCGGACACTGTCAGGTACTCCTCTTCTCCGGGGAGGGAGGGGAGGCCTAAATTGGATGTTAAAATACTCTGTTCATTCTACCAGGCACTTACAACTTACATCTACTATGAGTAATATTGCGCCAAAAAATATTGGCCCGGATAGTGTGATCCATCCTCAATTTCCAGTCCCTAAAATTCACCTGGTGTCATGGAATGTGGGAGGCCTGAACTCACCAATAAAGAGAAAAAGGGTCTTAACTCATCTTAAAACCCAATCCCCTGATATTGTTTTTCTGCAGGAGACCCATTGGTCTCAGCCATCCGATCAATTAAAAGCCCCATGGATCGCTGAATGTTGTAAGGCCAATTATACTACCAAAACACGCGGGGTGGCGATTCTTTTTAGTAAAAGGCTGCAATATGAGCTGATAAGATCTGTCCCTGATCCGCAAGGAAGATATCTGCTGGTTGAGGTTAGGATTGGGTCTCTTGTTTATACCTTGTTAAACATTTATGCACCAAATTCACCGTCAAGGGAATTCTTTTCTCTAGTCTCTGATCTCCTACTGCAGTCGGATATGTCTAACCTTGTTGTTGCGGGAGATCTAAACACTGTGGCTGATCCTGCCATGGACAGATCCCCTCCCCCACATACCCCTATGATCACATCATCCAATCATATTCACTATTTAAAGCAAACACACCATATTTCGGATCCATGGCGGGTATATAACCCATCTGACTATTCATACACCTTCCATTCGGCGGTTCATGGCTCATTGTCGCGCATAGACTATTTCTTGACAAGTGACCACTTGTTTCCCAAATTACTTGGGGCAGATATTCATACAATAGTCATTTCCGACCATGCCCCTATCTCTCTGTCTCTTCAGATTTCATCTGGTCACCAAGCGGACAGGATGTGGAGATTCCCGTCTTATCTATATAACTCGGAGGATTTTAAAAGATTTCTTGTGGCTGAATGGAAGGTGTATGATTTCAATAATGCCCAACATAGGGACGCCCCGATTCTATTTTGGGAAACGGCTAAAGCGGTACTTCGAGGGCAAATAATTTCCTACCAAGGGAAAAAAAGAAAAGAGATACAAATAAAGTATCAATCCCTCTATGATGCTACAGCCACTGCTTTTCGAATATACGCTGGAAACCCTACTGACTCTAATCTAAATATATACAAAGAGACAAGACAATTGTTAGAGAGTTTCTTACATTCACAGGCCCAAACTAAATTGGAATATAATAAGAGCAAATTCTTCCGCTGGGGGAACAAACCAGGTAAGATTCTAGCAAATATGGTGAGGATCCAGAAGGCCAAGCATACTGTGGTTAAAATTACGAACCCCTCTACAAATCAGACGTTTACCTCTCTTGACAATATACAAGAGGAATTCCATAAATACTACTCCTCACTATACACAGCTCTCCCTAACTATCCAGAACGTAGGAAAACGTTATTTCAAAGTCTGAATCTCCCCAAACTTTCCCCGGAACAGCAGGAAGTGCTAAATTCTAATATTACCGAAATGGAAGTCTCTAAAACTATATCCACCCTACACAATAATAAATCCCCTGGACCAGATGGTTTCTCAGCAGAGTTTTTTAAAATACTTAAAACAGAGATAGCTCCTTCCCTGACTAAGCTATATAATATCCTACACTCTGAAAATCCGCCGCATCCAACCTTTAATAAAGCCCACACTACTATTCTCCTCAAACCAAATAAGCCAGCGCACTTGGTAACATCCTACCGCCCCATCACGCTTCTTAACCAAGATTTTAAATTGCTTGCTAAAGTCATGGCTAACAGGCTGCAATCTATCCTCCCGAATCTTCTAACTCCCCACCAGCTGGGATTTGTCCATGGCAGGCACTCAGTCAAGGCGGTGAGAACGGCACTAGCGGCAATAATTTCTTGCCGACAGACCCCCACCTTGGGAGAACATGGACTTTTGCTTAGTTTAGACGCAGAAAAAGCATTCGACCAGGTCTCCTGGGATCATATGCGTGATATTTTTATACATAGAGATTTTGGGGAAAGATTCACAAATTTTATTGATTTTATATATACAGACCCAAGCACAAATTTGCTGATTAATGGCTGCAAAGGCTCTCCAGTGGGGATGTCCAGGGGAACTAGGCAGGGATGCCCTTTGTCTCCCTTGCTTTTTAACCTGGCATTAGACCCTTTGTTACGCTTACTACAAGCTGATCCGGGTTTTCAGGGGATCAACATCGGTAGTTGTTCTGTTAAGGTCACTGCTTTTGCGGATGATCTCTTACTTTATATTTCCAGACCTAGACCCTCCCTGACAAGGATTTTTGAGCTCATACAGGAATTTGGAGCTTTGTCAGGCTTTACCATTAATCAATCAAAGTCAATGGTGTTGTGGCTGGGGCCGATGGATCGTCCTTCCTGGCATACACAATTTGGGGTACAGTGGGTGACCCACTCTTTCAAATATCTAGGCCTCTCACTATCCAAGAATTACCATTCTTTGTATAGGGATAATTTGGGTAAAGTGATATCAGAGGCATATGAATCCATGAAAAAATGGCATAATCTCCCTTTGTCGTATTCAGGGAGGGCCAATCTGATAAAGATGGTGCTATTCCCGAAGATTTTATATCCACTCCAAATGCTGCCTATAGTGTTATCTGGTAAGGATGAACGTCTACTTAACAAGGCGTTTAGGACATTCCTATGGAATGGCAAGCGTTCCAGAATAGCACTAATCAAACTACAGCAACATCACACTAATGGAGGTATAAACTTCCCAAATTTGAAACTATATAGCTACGCTAGCAATTTACGGTTTATTAGGGATTGGATAAACAGGACAACGTATTATGCAAACCCAATACTCGAGCAGTCTTTTCTCCCGGACTTTTCACTGGTATCATTCCTCCACAGAAGTTGGTCAGCCCTTGGTCAAGAAATCCAAGAAAACCCGATACTCATGTCGGCGTGGTCGACTTGGAAAGGGGTTAGGAAACGTAAGGGTTTGAACAGCCAATACTCGCTTTTCCTCCCCTTTTTACACAATCCTGAATTCCAGAATGGTCAGGCACAATACCCTTTTCACCAATGGCATAAAAAGAAACTTACCTCAATCAAGGACCTGACTTTCCCCCACTTGAGAGCCATAATCTCAGTGCCCCAATTAAAAGAAAATTTTGGTATACCCCCCACGCATGAGTTTTCCATACATCAGGCCCTTCACTATGCTAAAGAGGTTACTAAATATTTAAAAGCTGAGGATTGGAAAAACGAAATAGACAGATTATTAATAAATCCACCGGCTGAAAGAGGCATTATTTCCACTCACTACCGAACTCTTAGAGACACATTAGATCACTCAAAAATAAGTACAGGATTAACCTATTGGCTGAACATCTTTCCAGATCTTACAATAGACCATCTTCTTGAGACGATACTATATTCTAACAAAATACTCAAGGCAGCCACATATAGGGAGCTGACTCTTAATATACTTCATAGAGGATACTTGTCGCCAGATAGAAGGTGTCGGATGGGGTTGGCTGCAAATTCAAATTGTCCTAAGTGTGGGAGTGGAAATGCAACTTTAGTACATTGTATATGGGACTGTCCACAAATACGTAAGTTTTGGAAGCAGGTCCATAGGTATTCTCTTACCCATCTAATAGATTTGCTCACCCTTACCCCTGAATGGGCAATTTTAGGCTATGTAGACCCTGAATTGAAAATAAGTAAGCAAAATAAATGCATGGCCTTGATTGTCTCGGCGGTAGCCAAAAAATGCATTCTCCGGATGTGGGTGCAGGAGCGCATACCAAATATTGTTTTGTTTAAAAAAAAACTATTCTACCTGTTCCGTATGGAATGGCTAGAGGCTACTCAAACTAAAGAAAAATCTGTAAAAAATTTATTTTATGTTTGGCAAAAATATATCTTAACACTGGATCTCTCAATTCAGTCACAGATAACTTCTTATTTTGCAAATACAACCTGGTTTAATACCAGGGCTCTGTTGGGGGATCCTCCCATCCCGGTCAGAGTTTTGGATAACCTGTTGTAAAAAGGGGAGAGATTGAAGAGAAGCAACTTCGGTGCCTTGGGGAGTTAAGAGGTCCGCCTGGTGGCCCGGTAATCTATAATCTTGTGATTGACACTAAAATGCACAGAATGTAAACTACTTGCATTGCTATGTTTTTTCTGAGAATTTGTTTTTTGCTCCAATAAAGAGGACAAAAAAAAAATAAAAAAAATCATATCTGAAATCAGTGTATATGTTCACAGTTTGTCCCTCAGCATAGATTAGATACCTGCTGAAGCTAGTACTTGCAATTCAGCCTCCTGTGCTGACATTCAGAGGGGAGGGGGAGGAATCTACCACAAGTGTTTCTCTATCTGTGGTTACAGTATATCCTGTATGAGATATACCATCAACATAATATCTGGACCTATCAACATAAAGTGTTATGTCTGCTCCATCCTCATTAATTCATAGAACAATCATAAAAAAATAAAGTGTGTATATTTTCTTCTCTGCTTGTATGTCTTCTTACTCTTTACTCCCCCTTGTATGTCTTCTTACTCTTTACTCTCCCCTCTTATTGAACCCAGCGAAAGTAATGTAGCTGGATTCAATGCTAAACATTTCTGGATCATTACATTAGAGAGTGTCAATAGAGCAACCCTTATATTTGGTCAATCTTACTTCTGACAGATGTTTTGTCTGGGCTTGGTTTAAAATCTTTGTCACAGCATACGGTACCTGTATTATCAATGGGTGACCAAGTAAAATAGATGCTGGCTGTACTTTTTCATTTCTATAATGACACCAATCATGTAAACAAAGGTGCCATTGGCTGTGATTTGATCCAGCCTGGGACGGAGATTAAGTTTAACCTCTTCATCTCTGTATATCGTAGCAGCCTCTAAGGTTGGTAGCAGGTCTGCTCCTAACAAATTAACAGGACAAGTTTCAGAGACAGGCAGGGTAGTTTGTATCACACTGCCATTTATCTATTCAACAGTGAGAGGCAAAGTTTCTTTAAGAGTCTGTCTATCCCTCCCAGTCCTGTGGCCATTACATCTTTAAAAGTCACAAATTTTGGGTCGATATCTTTTTTTTTTATGTTAAAGCTCCTATGGCATTTCCCTGACAAACCCAAATAAAAGAGTAAGTCATAGCTTGAAACGTCAAGTGCTGATACCCTGAGCAGAAAATCTTTGTAAAAACAGTTAGCACTTTGTATAACAATCAGCACTATATAAACCACTAGTTTAAAAAACAAGAAAACTTAAACTGTACTCTATAAAAATTCAGCAGTTAATAGGAAGCAATCAGTACTGTGAGCCTGCACAACTAATATGCTCCCATAGTCACAAAATCACACAACAAAAGACACACTTGTGAGAATACAACCAAAACATAATTTCAACGAAATTTAACCATTAGAATTCTTACTTTTCTTATTTCTCAACACTTCTAATTTAATTAAAACACACTATAACACATACCTTGCATTCTGCAAAAACAAGTAAACTAACAAACAAACATTTTCATTCTCACTCATAATTATCCACATGTGCACAGCATCCTCCTTTTTGTGGTGTTTTATCCATCCTATATGACTGGCCCTGAATTTTTTCCATGTCTTGTTATTTAACACTCCTTTCCTGGGAAATCCTGCCCTTTCGAACACCTAACATAATCTTTTAACTATAATACTGTTGCAACAAATGAAATTTGACTCTCCTGAAATCAACATGGTTTAGCCCAGGTATAACTTTTGTTAGAGGTGAACCCCCACCTGGACCTTCTGCGAGGGGGTCCTTAATAACAGTCTTCTTTCTGACAAGACTTTAACACCCGGGTGGAGAAATCAAGTATGACATGCAGCCAGAGTCATCAACAAGAGTTCTGCTTTATTGTTGAACATACACTTGCTAATATAGAACAATGGTCACATATAGTAGGGGAGGTTCTCACTCCTCAACCAATCAGCTCTTTATCAAAAACATATCACTTGTCTTGACATTATGGTTATAGTAGGTGTCTCGGTACTTTCCACTTGGCCTATTTCTGACCCCGAAGCTATCTACCTTATACCGCAGAGCATCCTGTTCTGGTTTCCTAGCTGACTTGAATACTTATCTTTCTGCTAAATCAAGCAGTTTTGGTTACATGACATTTTATGCTGTTTTGCAGAGCTGTATAACATACATTTTTGCTGTACCTATTAACCCTTACCTCTATCAATTGGAACTGTCTATACCATATAACGTCAGACGGATATAGCCTTAGTTTCATAGCATATGTTATAAAACAATAAATTTTAGCTTAGTTAACTATAACTAGGATACTTTGGATGGCATACTTCTATCAGACCTTAAGGCATTTCCGACCTTAATTTCAACGTACATGGCGTTGCACCATTACTACGCATGCGCAGTTGATGCAAAATCGATCCGATCCTAAATATATACGCACGGAACTATCGTTAATGTCGGATCTCTGAATCAGGCCCATATAGTGGAAGGAGCAGGGTCCCAGCAGCACAAAGTATATCAGGAGATGAGTGAGAGTTATATAGTTGAAGGAGCAGGGTCACAGCAGTACAGTGTATATCAGGAGATGAGTGATGTGTTATATAGTGGAAGGAGCAGGGTCCCAGCAGCACAGATTATGGGCTCTATCTATAGAGATCCCTAAAAATAGGTGAACGATAGTGCTCCAGGCTCGCTTATCATTGCAGCGAGCCTGGACACTTTGTTAACCTAATTTATAGAGATGCCCCTTCATTCTGCAGGACTGCGATGTCCTGCGATAGAAGGGAATGAAGCTCTGACGATACTAGTAAAATCCTGCACATGCGCCGTAAGCTCTCAGCGCATGCGCAATCTGCTGATTCCTTCATGCTTTTTTTTTTTATTCTTTGCTAACTCCCTGAGCCACCAATGTTTCCCACCTTTGATCCACTGAAACACCAATGAAATTAGAAGATTCAGACATATATAAAAT
>WWET01007971.1:32348-44036 GCA_011038615.1 Limnodynastes dumerilii | reverse complement strand
GCGGGACTGACTTCAAGAGATTGCAAGAGTTGTAAAAACTGTACTTCTTGCTTCCGATGCAGGATGAGCAGCTGTAAAGGGCCCCCCCTCTCCTCTGGGCCCCGTAGCAGCCACACCCCTTGTTTCTCCTATAGTTACGGTGACACGAGGGGATATATTGCTTATAACGAGCGTTAGTATCGTGTGTGTCCAGCCCAGATAGAGCATCTCAGTGATCAGACAGTCCATGATCTCAGACGTGTAATCCACCAATCACAAGATGGCGATGGCGGGAGTAAGTGCTCTCAGCGCGGCTGGGTGAAGGGACTGGAGACTGGTGGATAACACTGAGCTGACGCGTTTTGTGGCTGTTCGCACAGAGACTTTAAACCAGAGTTGCCGACTGTCTCCCGGCTGCCTGCCTGCCCTTACAGCCCTTCTTTAGCATTACTAGGGATGGGCGGGACTTGATGGCGTGATTGTCGTCATCGTCCACCCCCCGGAACACCATGAACTGTAGAAGTGATTGACAGGGGGCATGGCTTAAATCACGTCATTAAGCTCCACCCCCATGCCGCCATCTATTTCCTACCCCCGAGATCTCCCGGAGGAAACAGAAAGTAAGAAAACCTGCTTTAAAGCTTTAATTACATAGAGACATAGAAAGTGACGGCAGATAAGAGCCACGTGGCCCATCCAGTCTGCCAATATACAGTATAACATATACTGACCCTAGACCCTAATCTACCCGCAATTTAGTTTGAGATTTAGGGCCTAATTATCCTTCATTACATAACGATGGTCGCTCTAAAAACAGCAATATAACATCAAAGGCTACATGAAGGTGACCACCGAGAAATTCAACAGGAAATAAACAAACAAATGAATGAATATATATATATATTATACACACAATACTGTGCAAGTGTTAGGCAGGTGGGGGAAAATGCTGGAAAAGGTAAGAACGCTTTTGTGTTAATTGTTTTTTTTTTTTTTATTAACAAAATGCAAAGTGACTGCACAGAAGAGAAATCTAAATCAATATTTGGTGTGAGCGCCCCCTGCCTTCTTCTGGGTACATTGCACAGTGTTGAAGGCTCTCGGCAGACATCTGGGAGAAGTAACTGCAGATCTTCTGTGGACGTCGGCTGCTCCAATCCTTCTGTCTCTTCATGTTATCCCAGACAGACTCCATGGTGGTGAGATCAGGGCTCTGTGGGTCCAGGACTCCTCCTTCTTCTTTACGCTGAAGATAGTTCTTAATGACATTGGGCGCGATCCTCAGCTCTGTACAACAGGGGAATGGCGTACAGCACGTACATAATTCCACTGTCAGGAAGCTTCTTATGATGCCGTAATGGTCGGCTTGCGCAATGTACGTCACATACGCCGGCTGTTACGGAAAAGGGGCTGTCCTTTATATGACAGACGTATCTCCGCCGTGAAGGTGGGGATGAGACGGGGAAGCCCCGTTACCCGCTGTGTATATATACAGCGGGGACAACATGCGAACCTGTATACAGAGGCTGCACTCTATATAAAATAATACAATTCAGAGGCATCCATTGTACATATAAGACAAATGTATCTCAATGAATATATCTGCTTTCTCCAGCTGGTTCTGTGACATTTTCTGTACACTGGAACGGTGTGTTGCGTTTGTACCCATTGCGTGCGTTATTCATTCCCATACGCAGGCCGCAGTGCGCGGTGTAATGATATTTTGTGTATCGCTGTTATTAATCATTATACTGCTGTCTATCACCACACGTCTCTTGTTATAATATAATAAATAGACATTACTGCACTATACCGCGGTCCGTAAATAACGCGATATGCGCTCACACGGACACAAACGACTCAACTTATTATATGTTTACCACATAGGCTCTATAACAAATACGTGATCACATACACCCAAAACAATGCTCAAAGATCAAAGCAAAAGGTAAAATAATTAAAGATACAGAGGATCCCATAGAGTATTGATGGAGCGGATCCTGAATTCTACTGGCGCTGTGTGGGAGGGGAGGTAATAATAATAATACTAATAACAATAAAAATAATAAAGATAATAATAATTATATAATAAATGATAATAATAAAAATGTTATAATAATAATACTAAATAATAACAATGGACCGGATTCACACCTCCTGAGTTTACTGATATTTGATACTGCAGATTACGTAAAAAATTATTACGCATGCGCAGTATAAAATATCGGTAAACTCCGGACGTATATGCAATACATCCAGGGGTGTGAATCCGGTCCAATATCAATAATAACAATAATAGCAATAATTTAATAATAAATAATAATAATAAAATAATAATTACAACAACAACAATAATAATAATACTAATAATAACCCCTGTCTTCTCCCTGATAACCCTGGTGTTACCCCGTCTTCTCCCTGATACCCCTGGTATTACCCCCTCTACCTCCTGATATTACCCCTGTCTTCTCCCTGATAACCCTGGTGTTACCCCGTCTTCTCCCTGATACCCCTGGTATTACCCCCTCTACCTCCTGATATTACCCCTGTCTTCTCCCTGATAACCCTGGTGTTACCCCGTCTTCTCCCTGATACCCCTGGTATTATCCCCTACCTTCTGATATTACCCCTATCTGCTCCATGATACCCCTGGTGTTACCCCCTACCTCCTGATATTACCCCTATCTTCTCACTACTACCCCTGATGTGTTACCCCTGTCTTCTCCCTGATACCCCTGGTGTTACCCCCTACCTCCTGATATTACCCCTATCTTCTCACTACTACCCCTGATGTGTTACCCCTGTCTTCTCCCTGATACCCCTGGTGTTACCCCCCCTACCTCCTGATATTACCCCTGTCTTCTCACTGCTACCCCTGGTGTTACCCCCCTCTACCTCCTGATATTACCCCTGTCTTCTCCCTGATAACCCTGGTGTTACCCCGTCTTCTCCCTGATACCCCTGGTATTACCCCCTCTACCTCCTGATATTACCCCTGTCTTCTCCCTGATAACCCTGGTGTTACCCCGTCTTCTCCCTGATACCCCTGGTATTACCCCCTCTACCTCCTGATATTACCCCTGTCTTCTCCCTGATAACCCTGGTGTTACCCCGTCTTCTCCCTGATACCCCTGGTATTATCCCCTACCTTCTGATATTACCCCTATCTGCTCCATGATACCCCTGGTGTTACCCCCTACCTCCTGATATTACCCCTATCTTCTCACTACTACCCCTGATGTGTTACCCCTGTCTTCTCCCTGATACCCCTGGTGTTACCCCCTACCTCCTGATATTACCCCTATCTTCTCACTACTACCCCTGATGTGTTACCCCTGTCTTCTCCCTGATACCCCTGGTGTTACCCCCCCTACCTCCTGATATTACCCCTGTCTTCTCACTGCTACCCCTGGTGTTACCCCCCTCTACCTCCTGATATTACCCCTGTCTTCTCCCTGATAACCCTGGTGTTACCCCGTCTTCTCCCTGATACCCCTGGTATTACCCCCTCTACCTCCTGATATTACCCCTGTCTTCTCCCTGATAACCCTGGTGTTACCCCGTCTTCTCCCTGATACCCCTGGTATTACCCCCTCTACCTCCTGATATTACCCCTGTCTTCTCCCTGATAACCCTGGTGTTACCCCGTCTTCTCCCTGATACCCCTGGTATTATCCCCTACCTTCTGATATTACCCCTATCTGCTCCATGATACCCCTGGTGTTACCCCCTACCTCCTGATATTACCCCTATCTTCTCACTACTACCCCTGATGTGTTACCCCTGTCTTCTCCCTGATACCCCTGGTGTTACCCCCTACCTCCTGATATTACCCCTATCTTCTCACTACTACCCCTGATGTGTTACCCCTGTCTTCTCCCTGATACCCCTGGTGTTACCCCCCCTACCTCCTGATATTACCCCTGTCTTCTCACTGCTACCCCTGGTGTTACCCCCCTCTACCTCCTGATATTACCCCTGTCTTCTCCCTGATAACCCTGGTGTACCCCTATCTTCTCCCTGATACCCCTGGTATTACCGCCTCTACCTCCTGATATTACCCCTATCTGCTCCCTGATACCCCTGGTGTTACCCCCCCTACCTCCTGATATTACCCCTGTCTTCTCACTGCTACCCCTGGTGTTACCCCCCTCTACCTCCTGATATTACCCCTGTCTTCTCCCTGATAACCCTGGTGTTACCCCGTCTTCTCCCTGATACCCCTGGTATTATCCCCTACCTTCTGATATTACCCCTATCTGCTCCATGATACCCCTGGTGTTACCCCCTACCTCCTGATATTACCCCTATCTTCTCACTACTACCCCTGATGTGTTACCCCTGTCTTCTCCCTGATACCCCTGGTGTTACCCCCTACCTCCTGATATTACCCCTGTCTTCTCCCTGATACCCCCACTGAACGATTTACCCCATCCTACCCTCTATTGCTCCTCCTCTGTAGCTCCAGATATCATCCCTCCTACTGCCACTATCTACCACCCATTATTGCCCCTCCTCCCCTTACCCTTTGCTTCCTAGTACCTCCGGATAGTTGCCCTCCACCACCCTGTGCCTCCTCTCCTGCCCGTGTCTCTGTCAGTGACTCCGATGAGCGGGCAATTGCCCAGCAGAGGGGCCACAATTCAGTGGCTGTCCAGGATCAGGAGCCATTTACTGCCCCACCTACTCCTTGCCCGTGTGCAGCCGTCCCCGGCCTGGACACTAGGGGGAGCAGTTCTCTGGTGCCGCTGGTGGACATCATTGCTGTGTCTCTGTGTACCAGGATGTCTCAGCTCTGTGAAGAAGATGGCGCCCTCCCAGCAGGCTCCGCCCCCCGGCCGTCCACCCTGGCTCCAGACCTGGCAGAGGCCCATCCGCTATTGGACGTCTCCCTGACACCTGACAAGACCGGGGGCATCCTGCGGCGGGAGACCTCGGATCGGCGGAGGCGGCAGAGACAGGTGAGGACGCGGGATTGGCTGGGCGGAAATAGACCCTTTCTACGGCCGCGTGACCGGCGTTTCTGCCCCCAGGTGCGCTTTGATGTGGCGGATATCGATCTCGGCGGAGTGGAGGCGGGTCTCCCTGGAGCGCTGGCGGTTCCCAGGATACACAGCAGCGCCTCCGTCAGACACCTGGTCCAGCGGGAGTCCCAGCAGGAGTTCAACGCCCAGACCGCCGTCCACAGCGAGCTGGTGCGATCCTTCACGGCGAGGCGCAGCGTGGAGAGCGAGGCGGGCAGAGGTGAGAGCGGGCGCCAGGCCACGCGGCGGGTACAGGGCGGAATCTTAACGCTTCTCTGACCGCCGCTCTCTCTCCCCAGCGCTCAACGTGTCCCGCGTGCACAACCTCTACCAGGGCCTGGTCAGCGTGGAGCCGCCGGCCGCGCATCTACAGAGGCTGACGGCGCAACACAGGAGGGCGGAGCCCCAGGGGGTGAGTGACCGGCTCCCCGAGAGCCACGCAGGGGCCCTGGAATACACACTGCTGGAAGACACGTGGGGGAGGGGGGAATAATGAACCTTCATAAAAGCATCCTAGTGTCCACCGCCCAATAGAGAGCATCCTAGTGTCCACCGCCCAATAGAGAGCATCCTAGTGTCCACCGCCCAATACAGAGAGCATCCTAGTGTCCACCACCCAATACAGAGAGCATCCTACTGTCCACCGCCCAATAGATCTATACGGAGAGCATCCTAGACACCTGCCCTCTATACGGAGAGCATCCTAGACACCTGCCCTCTATACGGAGAGCATCCTAGACACCTGCCCTCTATACGGAGAGCATCCTAGACACCTGCCCTCTATACGGAGAGCATCCTAGACACCTGCCCTCTATACGGAGAGCATCCTAGACACCTGCCCTCTATACGGAGAGCATCCTAGACACCTGCCCTCTATACGGAGAGCATCCTAGACACCTGCCCTCTATACGGAGAGCATCCTAGACACCTGCCCTCTATACGGAGAGCATCCTAGACACCTGCCCTCTATACGGAGAGCATCCTAGACACCTGCCCTCTATACGGAGAGCATCCTAGACACCTGCCCTCTATACGGAGAGCATCCTAGACACCTGCCCTCTATACGGAGAGCATCCTAGACACCTGCCCTCTATACGGAGAGCATCCTAGACACCTGCCCTCTATACGGAGAGCATCCTAGACACCTGCCCTCTATACGGAGAGCATCCTAGACACCTGCCCTCTATACGGAGAGCATCCTAGACACCTGCCCTCTATACGGAGAGCATCCTAGACACCTGCCCTCTATACGGAGAGCATCCTAGACACCTGCCCTCTATACGGAGAGCATCCTAGACACCTGCCCTCTATACGGAGAGCATCCTAGACACCTGCCCTCTATACGGAGAGCATCCTAGACACCTGCCCTCTATACGGAGAGCATCCTAGACACCTGCCCTCTATACGGAGAGCATCCTAGACACCTGCCCTCTATACGGAGAGCATCCTAGACACCTGCCCTCTATACGGAGAGCATCCTAGACACCTGCCCTCTATACGGAGAGCATCCTAGACACCTGCCCTCTATACGGAGAGCATCCTAGACACCTGCCCTCTATACGGAGAGCATCCTAGACACCTGCCCTCTATACGGAGAGCATCCTAGACACCTGCCCTCTATACGGAGAGCATCCTAGACACCTGCCCTCTATACGGAGAGCATCCTAGACACCTGCCCTCTATACGGAGAGCATCCTAGACACCTGCCCTCTATACGGAGAGCATCCTAGACACCTGCCCTCTATACGGAGAGCATCCTAGACACCTGCCCTCTATACGGAGAGCATCCTAGACACCTGCCCTCTATACGGAGAGCATCCTAGACACCTGCCCTCTATACGGAGAGCATCCTAGACACCTGCCCTCTATACGGAGAGCATCCTAGACACCTGCCCTCTATACGGAGAGCATCCTAGACACCTGCCCTCTATACGGAGAGCATCCTAGACACCTGCCCTCTATACGGAGAGCATCCTAGACACCTGCCCTCTATACGGAGAGCATCCTAGACACCTGCCCTCTATACGGAGAGCATCCTAGACACCTGCCCTCTATACGGAGAGCATCCTAGACACCTGCCCTCTATACGGAGAGCATCCTAGACACCTGCCCTCTATACGGAGAGCATCCTAGACACCTGCCCTCTATACGGAGAGCATCCTAGACACCTGCCCTCTATACGGAGAGCATCCTAGACACCTGCCCTCTATACGGAGAGCATCCTAGACACCTGCCCTCTATACGGAGAGCATCCTAGACACCTGCCCTCTATACGGAGAGCATCCTAGACACCTGCCCTCTATACGGAGAGCATCCTAGACACCTGCCCTCTATACGGAGAGCATCCTAGACACCTGCCCTCTATACGGAGAGCATCCTAGACACCTGCCCTCTATACGGAGAGCATCCTAGACACCTGCCCTCTATACGGAGAGCATCCTAGACACCTGCCCTCTATACGGAGAGCATCCTAGACACCTGCCCTCTATACGGAGAGCATCCTAGACACCTGCCCTCTATACGGAGAGCATCCTAGACACCTGCCCTCTATACGGAGAGCATCCTAGACACCTGCCCTCTATACGGAGAGCATCCTAGACACCTGCCCTCTATACGGAGAGCATCCTAGACACCTGCCCTCTATACGGAGAGCATCCTAGACACCTGCCCTCTATACGGAGAGCATCCTAGACACCTGCCCTCTATACGGAGAGCATCCTAGACACCTGCCCTCTATACGGAGAGCATCCTAGACACCTGCCCTCTATACGGAGAGCATCCTAGACACCTGCCCTCTATACGGAGAGCATCCTAGACACCTGCCCTCTATACGGAGAGCATCCTAGACACCTGCCCTCTATACGGAGAGCATCCTAGACACCTGCCCTCTATACGGAGAGCATCCTAGACACCTGCCCTCTATACGGAGAGCATCCTAGACACCTGCCCTCTATACGGAGAGCATCCTAGACACCTGCCCTCTATACGGAGAGCATCCTAGACACCTGCCCTCTATACGGAGAGCATCCTAGACACCTGCCCTCTATACGGAGAGCATCCTAGACACCTGCCCTCTATACGGAGAGCATCCTAGACACCTGCCCTCTATACGGAGAGCATCCTAGACACCTGCCCTCTATACGGAGAGCATCCTAGACACCTGCCCTCTATACGGAGAGCATCCTAGACACCTGCCCTCTATACGGAGAGCATCCTAGACACCTGCCCTCTATACGGAGAGCATCCTAGACACCTGCCCTCTATACGGAGAGCATCCTAGACACCTGCCCTCTATACGGAGAGCATCCTAGACACCTGCCCTCTATACGGAGAGCATCCTAGACACCTGCCCTCTATACGGAGAGCATCCTAGACACCTGCCCTCTATACGGAGAGCATCCTAGACACCTGCCCTCTATACGGAGAGCATCCTAGACACCTGCCCTCTATACGGAGAGCATCCTAGACACCTGCCCTCTATACGGAGAGCATCCTAGACACCTGCCCTCTATACGGAGAGCATCCTAGACACCTGCCCTCTATACGGAGAGCATCCTAGACACCTGCCCTCTATACGGAGAGCATCCTAGACACCTGCCCTCTATACGGAGAGCATCCTAGACACCTGCCCTCTATACGGATAGCATCCTAGACACCTGCCCTCTATACGGAGAGCATCCTAGACACCTGCACTCTATACAGAGAGCATCCTAGACACCTGCACTCTATACGGAGAGCATCCTAGACACCTGCACTCTATACAGAGGGCATCCTAGACACCTGCACTCTATACGGAGAGCATCCTAGTGACCTACACTCTATACAGAGAGCATCCTAGTGACCTCCACTCTATACAGAGAGCATCCTAGTGCCCGCTGCCTAGTAGAGAGATGTAGGCATCGCTGTGTGCTCTGATTAGTATCCGTTGCGCATTTCTCCTTCGCAGATGTCGCCGGTGGAGGCTCCCGACCTCTTCGCCTTCTCAGACGCCTGTGACAGATACACGGAGCTTCCGTACCTCGCCGTAGACGGACTGCCGCCGCTTTCTCTCCGCTCACAGACGCGCTCGCCAGACTCCGTCTTCCACATGTTCCACAAGCTAGTGGAATGGGCCCCTTAGTGGTGGCCCCGGGCCCCTTCTGTACAGTTTTTATACAATAAAGGTTACACGTATAGACTGCTCTGTCATTCGTCTGCGTCACAGTCGCATGAGGGCGCTGCAATGTTATGTCACCCATGGTGACGCCATCTTAAGAGCTGGCACAAGGGGGGGGTGTTGTCACATGGCTTGTCACATGACCCCTGTATGGGCCCGTGCTCCCAGTACATTTATCAGGGGTAGAGGACAATGGGTTGTACCCTCGTATCCATGGGGCAGCAGCGGCATCAGAGCTGACAATCTATATTCACTGATGTGTCTGTGATCACACAAAATATTCCTAGTGATGCTGACTGCTGTGCTGCTGCGCCGTCCATGATATATACAGTGTTACAGAGACGCCCGTGTGTGAGCGCAGGTTGTATCCGCCCCCACGGTAGCTATCGGAGCTATGCCCATTGGCTGTGGCAGGGAGAGGGGTGGTACATGAGGCTCCTCCCCCTGATAAGTTGTATGAGGGTATCTGCATGATGGATGAGCTGCATAAGCTGAGGCATAACACCAAACTCTCCCACCCGCCCACCTAACAAGGAGTAATAGAGGCACATGGACAGTTCAGGGGTATCCCCCTGTGCAAGTGTAAGATCCGTGCCCCTATATGTAGGGGGCAGTAAAAGGGAACAGCCAAAGGGGGAGCTGTCCGCTGGATATGTAGGGTGCAATGTAATATTCGGGCCGCAAGGTGGTGCTGTCTGCTGGCCGGATCTTATACTACACGGAAACACATGATGCTCTGGGTGTGATATGGGGTAGAGGCCGGTAGATGGTGCTGTCTCCCGGATTGATCTTTATTACGTGGAGACACATGATGTCCTGGGTGTGATATGGGGTAGAGGCCGGTAGATGGCGCTGTCTCCCAGCCTGATCTTATACGCGGATACACATGATGTCCTGGGTGTGATACGAGGTAGCGGTCGGCAGATGGCGCTGTCTCCCAGCCTGATCTTATACGCGGAAACACATGATGTCCTGGGTGTGATACGAGATAGAGGCCGGTGGATGGCGCTGTCTCCCGGTTGGAGCTATACTATGCGGTGATAGTGAAATAGTGTACTGTGTATATTATGTTTGCACTGTGTATAATGATAGTGTATATAATGTGTGTATAGTGTTAGGGTATATATTGTATACACTGTTTATAATGATACTATGTGTACTGTGTATATATATTCTGTGCACTATGTATAGTGATAATATCTATATTGTGTGTACTGTGTATAGTGATACAAGTGATACACATGATGTGCAGGGTGTAATACAAGGTAGAAGCCAGTCGGTAAGTAGTGCTGTGTCCCGAGCAGAGACCATACTATACTGAGACATATGATATGCAAGGTGCAGTGTATGGTAGCGGACGGTAGGTGGCGCTGTCTCCCGAATGGATCACATTCTGGTGAGACATGATGCGCACTACATGGAAGTGACCGGTAGATGTCGCTGTCTCCAGGCCACTTCTCATAACTTGTTGAGACACGTACCCAGCGGGGTGTAATACAGGATTGTAGCCAGCAGATGGCGCTGTCTCCGGGACGGATTTTATACTAATCTGAGATACATAATGAGCAGGCAGCAATACAAGGTAGAGGCCAGTAGATGGTACTGTTTACCAGACACATGATGTGCACGGTGTGATATGAGGCAGAGGAATGAAGGTGGCGCTGTCTCCTGGCCAGAGACCATACTATGCTGATATGCAATATACTGATATGCTATATGATATAATATGCTGATATGCAATATACATACTATATGATCTGCAAGGTGCAGTACATGGAAGTGGCCGGTAGGAGGCACTGTCTCCAGGCCGAGTCTCAATTTTGCTGAGACACGTAATCTGTGGGGTGTGTAATACAGGGCATTAGCCATCAGATGTCGCTGTGTCCTGGCCGGATTTTATGTGACATCACCAGTGCAGGGTTGGGTGTCTGGCGTGGTGACGTAGGACGCTGGTAGGAGACGTTCTGGCGGGAAAGATGGATCGCAGGGAGTTTGAGAGACTGCGGGAAGGTCACGTGGGCAAAATCCAGTCGGTGAGTCACGTGACCCGGGGAGAGAACGCTCAAGGATACAATGTAACCCGCGGCGGCATAGGCGGGGTCTCACACAAGCCCCGCCCCCGCGTAATGTATATTGTGTATATATTATGTATAATGTGTGTAGTATGTGTACTGTGTGTATAGTGATACTGTGTATATAGTGTGTATATAGTGATACTGTGTATATAGTGTGTATATAGTGATAGTGTGTATATAGTGATAGTGTGTGTGTGTATATAGTGTGTATAGTGATAGTGTGTATATAGTGTGTATAGTGATACTGTGTATATAGTGTGTATATAGTTATAGTGTGTGTATAGTGATAGTGTGTATATAGTGTGTGTATAGTGATACTGTGTGTATATAGTGTGTATATAGTGATAGTGTGTATATAATGTGTGTATAGTGATAGTGTGTATATATGGTGCGTATAGTGATAGTGTGTATATAATGTGTGTAGTATGTGTACTGTGTATATAATGTGTGTATA